>CM069859.1:6493055-6785555 GCA_036172795.1 Pelodytes ibericus
GGGAGGGGCTGGCAGCACGCTGTATATCACACCGGGATGGTATAATAATAATAGAATGACTCCTCTCTCCTGATATAAATGCAGTGTGAGAGGGAGGGGCTGGCAGCACGCTGTATATCACACCGGGATGGTATAATAATAATAGAATGACTCCTCTCTCCTGATATAAATGCAGTGTGAGAGGGAGGGGCTGGCAGCACGCTGTATATCACACCGGGATGGTATAATAATAATAGAATGACTCCTCTCTCCTGATATAAATGCAGTGTGAGAGGGAGGGGCTGGCAGCACGCTGTATATCACACCGGGATGGTATAATAATAATAGAATGACTCCTCTCTCCTGATATAAATGCAGTGTGAGAGGGAGGGGCTGGCAGCACGCTGTATATCACACCGGGATGGTATAATAATAATAGAATGACTCCTCTCTCCTGATATAAATGCAGTGTGAGAGGGAGGGGCTGGCAGCACGCTGTATATCACACCGGGATGGTATAATAATAATAGAATGACTCCTCTCTCCTGATATAAATGCAGTGTGAGAGGGAGGGGCTGGCAGCACGCTGTATATCACACCGGGATGGTATAATAATAATAGAATGACTCCTCTCTCCTGATATAAATGCAGTGTGAGAGGGAGGGGCTGGCAGCACGCTGTATATCACACCGGGATGGTATAATAATAATAGAATGACTCCTCTCTCCTGATATAAATGCAGTGTGAGAGGGAGGGGCTGGCAGCACGCTGTATATCACACCGGGATGGTATAATAATAATAGAATGACTCCTCTCTCCTGATATAAATGCAGTGTGAGAGGGAGGGGCTGGCAGCACGCTGTATATCACACCGGGATGGTATAATAATAATAGAATGACTCCTCTCTCCTGATATAAATGCAGTGTGAGAGGGAGGGGCTGGCAGCACGCTGTATATCACACCGGGATGGTATAATAATAATAGAATGACTCCTCTCTCCTGATATAAATGCAGTGTGAGAGGGAGGGGCTGGCAGCACGCTGTATATCACACCGGGATGGTATAATAATAATAGAATGACTCCTCTCTCCTGATATAAATGCAGTGTGAGAGGGAGGGGCTGGCAGCACGCTGTATATCACACCGGGATGGTATAATAATAATAGAATGACTCCTCTCTCCTGATATAAATGCAGTGTGAGGGGAGGGGCTGGCAGCACGCTGTATATCACACCGGGATGGTATAATAATAATAGAATGACTCCTCTCTCCTGATATAAATGCAGTGTGAGGGGGAGGGGCTGGCAGCACGCTGTATATCACACCGGGATGGTATAATAATAATAGAATGACTCCTCTCTCCTGATATAAATGCAGTGTGAGAGGGAGGGGCTGGCAGCACGCTGTATATCACACCGGGATGGTATAATAATAATAGAATGACTCCTCTCTCCTGATATAAATGCAGTGTGAGAGGGAGGGGCTGGCAGCACGCTGTATATCACACCGGGATGGTATAATAATAATAGAATGACTCCTCTCTCCTGATATAAATGCAGTGTGAGGGGAGGGGCTGGCAGCACGCTGTATATCACACCGGGATGGTATAATAATAATAGAATGACTCCTCTCTCCTGATATAAATGCAGTGTGAGAGGGGAGGGGCTGGCAGCACGCTGTATATCACACCGGGATGGTATAATAATAATAGAATGACTCCTCTCTCCTGATATAAATGCAGTGTGAGAGGGAGGGGCTGGCAGCACGCTGTATATCACACCGGGATGGTATAATAATAATAGAATGACTCCTCTCTCCTGATATAAATGCAGTGTGAGAGGGAGGGGCTGGCAGCACGCTGTATATCACACCGGGATGGTATAATAATAATAGAATGACTCCTCTCTCCTGATATAAATGCAGTGTGAGAGGGAGGGGCTGGCAGCACGCTGTATATCACACCGGGATGGTATAATAATAATAGAATGACTCCTCTCTCCTGATATAAATGCAGTGTGAGGGGGAGGGGCTGGCAGCACGCTGTATATCACACCGGGATGGTATAATAATAATAGAATGACTCCTCTCTCCTGATATAAATGCAGTGTGAGAGGGAGGGGCTGGCAGCACGCTGTATATCACACCGGGATGGTATAATAATAATAGAATGACTCCTCTCTCCTGATATAAATGCAGTGTGAGAGGGAGGGGCTGGCAGCACGCTGTATATCACACCGGGATGGTATAATAATAATAGAATGACTCCTCTCTCCTGATATAAATGCAGTGTGAGAGGGAGGGGCTGGCAGCACGCTGTATATCACACCGGGATGGTATAATAATAATAGAATGACTCCTCTCTCCTGATATAAATGCAGTGTGAGAGGGAGGGGCTGGCAGCACGCTGTATATCACACCGGGATGGTATAATAATAATAGAATGACTCCTCTCTCCTGATATAAATGCAGTGTGAGAGGGAGGGGCTGGCAGCACGCTGTATATCACACCGGGATGGTATAATAATAATAGAATGACTCCTCTCTCCTGATATAAATGCAGTGTGAGAGGGAGGGGCTGGCAGCACGCTGTATATCACACCGGGATGGTATAATAATAATAGAATGACTCCTCTCTCCTGATATAAATGCAGTGTGAGAGGGAGGGGCTGGCAGCACGCTGTATATCACACCGGGATGGTATAATAATAATAGAATGACTCCTCTCTCCTGATATAAATGCAGTGTGAGAGGGAGGGGCTGGCAGCACGCTGTATATCACACCGGGATGGTATAATAATAATAGAATGACTCCTCTCTCCTGATATAAATGCAGTGTGAGAGGGAGGGGCTGGCAGCACGCTGTATATCACACCGGGATGGTATAATAATAATAGAATGACTCCTCTCTCCTGATATAAATGCAGTGTGAGAGGGAGGGGCTGGCAGCACGCTGTATATCACACCGGGATGGTATAATAATAATAGAATGACTCCTCTCTCCTGATATAAATGCAGTGTGAGAGGGAGGGGCTGGCAGCACGCTGTATATCACACCGGGATGGTATAATAATAATAGAATGACTCCTCTCTCCTGATATAAATGCAGTGTGAGAGGGAGGGGCTGGCAGCACGCTGTATATCACACCGGGATGGTATAATAATAATAGAATGACTCCTCTCTCCTGATATAAATGCAGTGTGAGAGGGAGGGGCTGGCAGCACGCTGTATATCACACCGGGATGGTATAATAATAATAGAATGACTCCTCTCTCCTGATATAAATGCAGTGTGAGAGGGAGGGGCTGGCAGCACGCTGTATATCACACCGGGATGGTATAATAATAATAGAATGACTCCTCTCTCCTGATATAAATGCAGTGTGAGAGGGAGGGGCTGGCAGCACGCTGTATATCACACCGGGATGGTATAATAATAATAGAATGACTCCTCTCTCCTGATATAAATGCAGTGTGAGAGGGAGGGGCTGGCAGCACGCTGTATATCACACCGGGATGGTATAATAATAATAGAATGACTCCTCTCTCCTGATATAAATGCAGTGTGAGAGGGAGGGGCTGGCAGCACGCTGTATATCACACCGGGATGGTATAATAATAATAGAATGACTCCTCTCTCCTGATATAAATGCAGTGTGAGAGGGAGGGGCTGGCAGCACGCTGTATATCACACCGGGATGGTATAATAATAATAGAATGACTCCTCTCTCCTGATATAAATGCAGTGTGAGAGGGAGGGGCTGGCAGCACGCTGTATATCACACCGGGATGGTATAATAATAATAGAATGACTCCTCTCTCCTGATATAAATGCAGTGTGAGAGGGAGGGGCTGGCAGCACGCTGTATATCACACCGGGATGGTATAATAATAATAGAATGACTCCTCTCTCCTGATATAAATACAGTGTGAGAGGGAGGGGCTGGCAGCACGCTGTATATCACACCGGGATGGTATAATAATAATAGAATGACTCCTCTCTCCTGATATAAATGCAGTGTGAGAGGGAGGGGCTGGCAGCACGCTGTATATCACACCGGGATGGTATAATAATAATAGAATGACTCCTCTCTCCTGATATAAATGCAGTGTGAGAGGGAGGGGCTGGCAGCACGCTGTATATCACACCGCGATGGTATAATAATAATAGAATGACTCCTCTCTCCTGATATAAATGCAGTGTGAGAGGGAGGGGCTGGCAGCACGCTGTATATCACACCGGGATGGTATAATAATAATAGAATGACTCCTCTCTCCTGATATAAATGCAGTGTGAGAGGGAGGGGCTGGCAGCACGCTGTATATCACACCGGGATGGTATAATAATAATAGAATGACTCCTCTCTCCTGATATAAATACAGTGTGAGAGGGAGGGGCTGGCAGCACGCTGTATATCACACCGGGATGGTATAATAATAATAGAATGACTCCTCTCTCCTGATATAAATGCAGTGTGAGAGGGAGGGGCTGGCAGCACGCTGTATATCACACCGGGATGGTATAATAATAATAGAATGACTCCTCTCTCCTGATATAAATGCAGTGTGAGGGGAGGGGCTGGCAGCACGCTGTATATCACACCGGGATGGTATAATAATAATAGAATGACTCCTCTCTCCTGATATAAATGCAGTGTGAGAGGGAGGGGCTGGCAGCACGCTGTATATCACACCGGGATGGTATAATAATAATAGAATGACTCCTCTCTCCTGATATAAATGCAGTGTGAGGGGGAGGGGCTGGCAGCACGCTGTATATCACACCGGGATGGTATAATAATAATAGAATGACTCCTCTCTCCTGATATAAATGCAGTGTGAGAGGGAGGGGCTGGCAGCACGCTGTATATCACACCGGGATGGTATAATAATAATAGAATGACTCCTCTCTCCTGATATAAATGCAGTGTGAGAGGGAGGGGCTGGCAGCACGCTGTATATCACACCGGGATGGTATAATAATAATAGAATGACTCCTCTCTCCTGATATAAATGCAGTGTGAGGGGGAGGGGCTGGCAGCACGCTGTATATCACACCGGGATGGTATAATAATAATAGAATGACTCCTCTCTCCTGATATAAATGCAGTGTGAGGGGAGGGGCTGGCAGCACGCTGTATATCACACCGGGATGGTATAATAATAATAGAATGACTCCTCTCTCCTGATATAAATGCAGTGTGAGAGGGAGGGGCTGGCAGCACGCTGTATATCACACCGGGATGGTATAATAATAATAGAATGACTCCTCTCTCCTGATATAAATGCAGTGTGAGAGGGAGGGGCTGGCAGCACGCTGTATATCACACCGGGATGGTATAATAATAATAGAATGACTCCTCTCTCCTGATATAAATGCAGTGTGAGAGGGAGGGGCTGGCAGCACGCTGTATATCACACCGGGATGGTATAATAATAATAGAATGACTCCTCTCTCCTGATATAAATGCAGTGTGAGAGGGAGGGGCTGGCAGCACGCTGTATATCACACCGGGATGGTATAATAATAATAGAATGACTCCTCTCTCCTGATATAAATGCAGTGTGAGGGGGAGGGGCTGGCAGCACGCTGTATATCACACCGGGATGGTATAATAATAATAGAATGACTCCTCTCTCCTGATATAAATGCAGTGTGAGAGGGAGGGGCTGGCAGCACGCTGTATATCACACCGGGATGGTATAATAATAATAGAATGACTCCTCTCTCCTGATATAAATGCAGTGTGAGAGGGAGGGGCTGGCAGCACGCTGTATATCACACCGGGATGGTATAATAATAATAGAATGACTCCTCTCTCCTGATATAAATGCAGTGTGAGAGGGAGGGGCTGGCAGCACGCTGTATATCACACCGGGATGGTATAATAATAATAGAATGACTCCTCTCTCCTGATATAAATGCAGTGTGAGAGGGAGGGGCTGGCAGCACGCTGTATATCACACCGGGATGGTATAATAATAATAGAATGACTCCTCTCTCCTGATATAAATGCAGTGTGAGAGGGAGGGGCTGGCAGCACGCTGTATATCACACCGGGATGGTATAATAATAATAGAATGACTCCTCTCTCCTGATATAAATGCAGTGTGAGAGGGAGGGGCTGGCAGCACGCTGTATATCACACCGGGATGGTATAATAATAATAGAATGACTCCTCTCTCCTGATATAAATGCAGTGTGAGGGGGAGGGGCTGGCAGCACGCTGTATATCACACCGGGATGGTATAATAATAATAGAATGACTCCTCTCTCCTGATATAAATGCAGTGTGAGAGGGAGGGGCTGGCAGCACGCTGTATATCACACCGGGATGGTATAATAATAATAGAATGACTCCTCTCTCCTGATATAAATGCAGTGTGAGGGGGAGGGGCTGGCAGCACGCTGTATATCACACCGGGATGGTATAATAATAATAGAATGACTCCTCTCTCCTGATATAAATGCAGTGTGAGAGGGAGGGGCTGGCAGCACGCTGTATATCACACCGGGATGGTATAATAATAATAGAATGACTCCTCTCTCCTGATATAAATGCAGTGTGAGAGGGAGGGGCTGGCAGCACGCTGTATATCACACCGGGATGGTATAATAATAATAGAATGACTCCTCTCTCCTGATATAAATGCAGTGTGAGAGGGAGGGGCTGGCAGCACGCTGTATATCACACCGGGATGGTATAATAATAATAGAATGACTCCTCTCTCCTGATATAAATGCAGTGTGAGAGGGAGGGGCTGGCAGCACGCTGTATATCACACCGGGATGGTATAATAATAATAGAATGACTCCTCTCTCCTGATATAAATGCAGTGTGAGAGGGAGGGGCTGGCAGCACGCTGTATATCACACCGGGATGGTATAATAATAATAGAATGACTCCTCTCTCCTGATATAAATGCAGTGTGAGAGGGAGGGGCTGGCAGCACGCTGTATATCACACCGGGATGGTATAATAATAATAGAATGACTCCTCTCTCCTGATATAAATGCAGTGTGAGAGGGAGGGGCTGGCAGCACGCTGTATATCACACCGGGATGGTATAATAATAATAGAATGACTCCTCTCTCCTGATATAAATGCAGTGTGAGAGGGAGGGGCTGGCAGCACGCTGTATATCACACCGGGATGGTATAATAATAATAGAATGACTCCTCTCTCCTGATATAAATGCAGTGTGAGAGGGAGGGGCTGGCAGCACGCTGTATATCACACCGGGATGGTATAATAATAATAGAATGACTCCTCTCTCCTGATATAAATGCAGTGTGAGAGGGAGGGGCTGGCAGCACGCTGTATATCACACCGGGATGGTATAATAATAATAGAATGACTCCTCTCTCCTGATATAAATGCAGTGTGAGAGGGAGGGGCTGGCAGCACGCTGTATATCACACCGGGATGGTATAATAATAATAGAATGACTCCTCTCTCCTGATATAAATGCAGTGTGAGAGGGAGGGGCTGGCAGCACGCTGTATATCACACCGGGATGGTATAATAATAATAGAATGACTCCTCTCTCCTGATATAAATGCAGTGTGAGAGGGAGGGGCTGGCAGCACGCTGTATATCACACCGGGATGGTATAATAATAATAGAATGACTCCTCTCTCCTGATATAAATGCAGTGTGAGAGGGAGGGGCTGGCAGCACGCTGTATATCACACCGGGATGGTATAATAATAATAGAATGACTCCTCTCTCCTGATATAAATGCAGTGTGAGAGGGAGGGGCTGGCAGCACGCTGTATATCACACCGGGATGGTATAATAATAATAGAATGACTCCTCTCTCCTGATATAAATGCAGTGTGAGAGGGAGGGGCTGGCAGCACGCTGTATATCACACCGGGATGGTATAATAATAATAGAATGACTCCTCTCTCCTGATATAAATGCAGTGTGAGAGGGAGGGGCTGGCAGCACGCTGTATATCACACCGGGATGGTATAATAATAATAGAATGACTCCTCTCTCCTGATATAAATGCAGTGTGAGAGGGAGGGGCTGGCAGCACGCTGTATATCACACCGGGATGGTATAATAATAATAGAATGACTCCTCTCTCCTGATATAAATGCAGTGTGAGAGGGAGGGGCTGGCAGCACGCTGTATATCACACCGGGATGGTATAATAATAATAGAATGACTCCTCTCTCCTGATATAAATGCAGTGTGAGAGGGAGGGGCTGGCAGCACGCTGTATATCACACCGGGATGGTATAATAATAATAGAATGACTCCTCTCTCCTGATATAAATGCAGTGTGAGAGGGAGGGGCTGGCAGCACGCTGTATATCACACCGGGATGGTATAATAATAATAGAATGACTCCTCTCTCCTGATATAAATGCAGTGTGAGAGGGAGGGGCTGGCAGCACTCTGTATATCACACCGGGATGGTATAATAATAATAGAATGACTCCTCTCTCCTGATATAAATGCAGTGTGAGAGGGAGGGGCTGGCAGCACGCTGTATATCACACCGGGATGGTATAATAATAATAGAATGACTCCTCTCTCCTGATATAAATGCAGTGTGAGAGGGAGGGGCTGGCAGCACTCTGTATATCACACCGGGATGGTATAATAATAATAGAATGACTCCTCTCTCCTGATATAAATGCAGTGTGAGAGGGAGGGGCTGGCAGCACGCTGTATATCACACCGGGATGGTATAATAATAATAGAATGACTCCTCTCTCCTGATATAAATGCAGTGTGAGAGGGAGGGGCTGGCAGCACGCTGTATATCACACCGGGATGGTATAATAATAATATAATGACTCCTCTCTCCTGATATAAATGCAGTGTGAGAGGGAGGGGCTGGCAGCACGCTGTATATCACACCGGGATGGTATAATAATAATAGAATGACTCCTCTATCCTGATATAAATGCAGTGTGAGAGGGAGTGGCTGGCAGCACTCTGTATATCACACCGGGATGGTATAATAATAATAGAATAACTCCTCTATCCTGATATAAATGCAGTGTGAGAGGGAGGGGCTGGCAGCACGCTGTATATCACACCGGGATGGTATAATAATAATAGAATGACTCCTCTCTCCTGATATAAATGCAGTGTGAGAGGGAGGGGCTGGCAGCACGCTGTATATCACACCGGGATGGTATAATAATAATAGAATGACTCCTCTCTCCTGATATAAATGCAGTGTGAGGGGGAGGGGCTGGCAGCACGCTGTATATCACACCGGGATGGTATAATAATAATAGAATGACTCCTCTCTCCTGATATAAATGCAGTGTGAGAGGGAGGGGCTGGCAGCACGCTGTATATCACACCGGGATGGTATAATAATAATAGAATGACTCCTCTCTCCTGATATAAATGCAGTGTGAGAGGGAGGGGCTGGCAGCACGCTGTATATCACACCGGGATGGTATAATAATAATAGAATGACTCCTCTCTCCTGATATAAATGCAGTGTGAGAGGGAGGGGCTGGCAGCACGCTGTATATCACACCGGGATGGTATAATAATAATAGAATGACTCCTCTCTCCTGATATAAATGCAGTGTATGAGGGAGGGGCTGGCAGCACGCTGTATATCACACCGGGATGGTATAATAATAATAGAATGACTCCTCTCTCCTGATATAAATGCAGTGTGAGAGGGAGGGGCTGGCAGCACGCTGTATATCACACCGGGATGGTATAATAATAATAGAATGACTCCTCTCTCCTGATATAAATGCAGTGTGAGAGGGAGGGGCTGGCAGCACGCTGTATATCACACCGGGATGGTATAATAATAATAGAATGACTCCTCTCTCCTGATATAAATGCAGTGTGAGAGGGAGGGGCTGGCAGCACGCTGTATATCACACTGGGATGGTATAATAATAATAGAATGACTCCTCTCTCCTGATATAAATGCAGTGTGAGAGGGAGGGGCTGGCAGCACGCTGTATATCACACCGGGATGGTATAATAATAATAGAATGACTCCTCTCTCCTGATATAAATGCAGTGTGAGAGGGAGGGGCTGGCAGCACGCTGTATATCACACCGGGATGGTATAATAATAATAGAATGACTCCTCTCTCCTGATATAAATGCAGTGTGAGAGGGAGGGGCTGGCAGCACGCTGTATATCACACCGGGATGGTATAATAATAATAGAATGACTCCTCTCTCCTGATATAAATGCAGTGTGAGGGGGAGGGGCTGGCAGCACGCTGTATATCACACCGGGATGGTATAATAATAATAGAATGACTCCTCTCTCCTGATATAAATGCAGTGTGAGGGGGAGGGGCTGGCAGCACGCTGTATATCACACCGGGATGGTATAATAATAATAGAATGACTCCTCTCTCCTGATATAAATACAGTGTGAGGGGGAGGGGCTGGCAGCACTCTGTATATCATACCGGGATGGTATAATAATAATAGAATGACTCCTCTCTCCTGATATAAATGCAGTGTGAGAGGGAGGGGCTGGCAGCACGCTGTATATCATACCGGGATGGTATAATAATAATAGAATGACTCCTCTCTCCTGATATAAATGCAGTGTGAGAGGGAGGGGCTGGCAGCACGCTGTATATCACACCGGGATGGTATGATAATAATAGAATGACTCCTCTCTCCTGATATAAATGCAGTGTGAGAGGGAGGGGCTGGCAGCACGCTGTATATCACACCGGGATGGTATAATAATAATAGAATGACTCCTCTCTCCTGATATAAATACAGTGTGAGGGGAGGGGCTGGCAGCACTCTGTATATCACACCGGGATGGTATAATAATAATAGAATGACTCCTCTCTCCTGATATAAATGCAGTGTAAGAGGGAGGGGCTGGCAGCACGCTGTATATCACACCGGGATGGTATAATAATAATAGAATGACTCCTCTCTCCTGATATAAATGCAGTGTGAGGGGGAGGGGCTGGCAGCACGCTGTATATCACACCGGGATGGTATAATAATAATAGAATGACTCCTCTCTCCTGATATAAATGCAGTGTGAGAGGGAGGGGCTGGCAGCACGCTGTATATCACACCGGGATGGTATAATAATAAATAGAATGACTCCTCTCTCCTGATATAAATGCAGTGTGAGGGGGAGGGGCTGGCAGCACGCTGTATATCACACCGGGATGGTATAATAATAATAGAATGACTCCTCTCTCCTGATATAAATGCAGTGTAAGAGGGAGGGGCTGGCAGCACGCTGTATATCACACCGGGATGGTATAATAATAATAGAATGACTCCTCTCTCCTGATATAAATACAGTGTGAGAGGGAGGGGCTGGCAGCACGCTGTATATCACACCGGGATGGTATAATAATAATAGAATGACTCCTCTCTCCTGATATAAATGCAGTGTGAGGGGGAGGGGCTGGCAGCACGCTGTATATCACACCGGGATGGTATGATAATAATAGAATGACTCCTCTCTCCTGATATAAATGCAGTGTGAGGGGGAGGGGCTGGCAGCACGCTGTATATCACACCGGGATGGTATAATAATAATAGAATGACTCCTCTCTCCTGATATAAATGCAGTGTGAGGGGGAGGGGCTGGCAGCACGCTGTATATCACACCGGGATGGTATGATAATAATAGAATGACTCCTCTCTCCTGATATAAATGCAGTGTGAGAGGGAGGGGCTGGCAGCACCCTGTATATCACACCGGGATGGTATAATAATAATAGAATGACTCCTCTCTCCTGATATAAATGCAGTGTGAGGGGGAGGGGCTGGCAGCACGCTGTATATCACACCGGGATGGTATAATAATAATAGAATGACTCCTCTCTCCTGATATAAATGCAGTGTGAGAGGGAGGGGCTCTAGCATTATATTATTATTATATTATTATTATTATATTATTATTATTATTATCATTATATTATTAACCCTCTCCTTCCCTCCCACCTGCTGCTCGGTCACTAGCAGTACAGCGGAGCTGGAGACGCTTTTAAAAGATTGTATGGTGACGTCACCGCTCCTCCACCAATACCCGCTTTGCTCTGCTTGAAGCCCCGCCCAGCCTTGGAATAAGCCCCACCCAGCCTCTCCCGAAGCACCGCCCAGCTCCTCCCCTCCTCGCGTGGTCAGTTTGGGATCCTGAGCTGTCATGGCGGCTCCCGTGTGTGAGCGAGGAGTCGGCTTTATCGGCGCCGGGAAGATGGCACAGGGAGTCCTGCAAGGGTTAATACTGACAGGTAACCACACTCAGGGGACATTCGCACTCCCTCTGTGTGACAGGGACACTCACACTGTGTGACAGGGACACTCACACTGTGTGACAGGGACACTCACACTGTGTGACAGGGACACTCACACTGTGTGACAGGGACACTCACACTGTGTGACAGGGACACTCACACTCCCTCTGTGTGACAGGGACACTCACACTGTGTGACAGGGACACTCACACTCACACTGTGTGACAGGGACACTCACACTCACACTGTGTGACAGGGACACTCACACTGTGTGACAGGGACACTCACACTGTGTGACAGGGACACTCACACTGTGTGACAGGGACACTCACACTGTGTGACAGGGACACTCACACTGTGTGACAGGGACACTCACACTGTGTGACAGGGACACTCACACTGTGTGACAGGGACACTCACACTGTGTGACAGGGATACTCACACTGTGTGACAGGGACACTCCCTCTGTGTGACAGGGACACTCACACTGTGTGACAGGGACACTCACACTGTGTGACAGGGACACTCACACTGTGTGACAGGGACACTCACACTGTGTGACAGGGATACTCACACTGTGTGACAGGGACACTCCCTCTGTGTGACAGGGACACTCACACTGTGTGACAGGGACACTCACACTGTGTGACAGGGACACTCACACTCCCTCTGTGTGACAGGGACACTCACACTGTGTGACAGGGACACTCACACTGTGTGACAGGGACACTCACACTGTGTGACAGGGACACTCACACTGTGTGACAGGGATACTCACACTGTGTGACAGGGATACTCACACTGTGTGACAGGGATACTCACACTGTGTGACAGGGACACTCCCTCTGTGTGACAGGGACACTCCCTCTGTGTGACAGGGACACTCCCTCTGTGTGACAGGGACACTCCCTCTGTGTGACAGGGACACTCACACTGTGTGACAGGGACACTCACACTGTGTGACAGGGACACTCACACTCCCTCTGTGTGACAGGGACACTCACACTGTGTGACAGGGACACTCACACTGTGTGACAGGGACACTCACACTCCCTCTGTGTGACAGGGACACTCACACTGTGTGACAGGGACACTCACACTGTGTGACAGGGACACTCACACTGTGTGACAGGGACACTCACACTGTGTGACAGGGACACTCACACTGTGTGACAGGGACACTCACACTCCCTCTGTGTGACAGGGACACTCACACTGTGTGACAGGGATACTCACACTGTGTGACAGGGATACTCACACTGTGTGACAGGGACACTCACACTGTGTGACACTCTGTGTGACAGGGACACTCACACTGTGTGACAGGGACACTCACACTCACTCACACTGTGTGACAGGGACACTCCCTCTGTGTGACAGGGACACTCCCTCTGTGTGACAGGGACACTCACACTGTGTGACAGGGACACTCACACTGTGTGACAGGGACACTCACACTGTGTGACAGGGACACTCACACTGTGTGACAGGGACACTCACACTGTGTGACAGGGACACTCACACTGTGTGACAGGGACACTCACACTGTGTGACAGGGACACTCACACTGTGTGACAGGGACACTCACACTGTGTGACAGGGACACTCACACTGTGTGACAGGGACACTCACACTGTGTGACAGGGACACTCACACTGTGTGACAGGGACACTCACACTGTGTGACAGGGACACTCACACTGTGTGACAGGGACACTCACACTGTGTGACAGGGACACTCACACTGTGTGACAGGGACACTCACACTCCCTCTGTGTGACAGGGACACTCACACTGTGTGACAGGGATACTCACACTGTGTGACAGGGATACTCACACTGTGTGACAGGGACACTCACACTGTGTGACAGGGACACTCCCTCTGTGTGACAGGGACACTCACACTGTGTGACAGGGACACTCACACTGTGTGACAGGGACACTCCCTCTGTGTGACAGGGACACTCCCTCTGTGTGACAGGGACACTCCCTCTGTGTGACAGGGACACTCCCTCTGTGTGACAGGGACACTCACACTGTGTGACAGGGACACTCACACTGTGTGACAGGGACACTCACACTGTGTGACAGGGACACTCACACTGTGTGACAGGGACACTCACACTCCCTCTGTGTGACAGGGACACTCCCTCTGTGTGACAGGGACACTCCCTCTGTGTGACAGGGACACTCCCTCTGTGTGACAGGGACACTCCCTCTGTGTGACAGGGACACTCCCTCTGTGTGACAGGGACACTCCCTCTGTGTGACAGGGACACTCACACTGTGTGACAGGGACACTCACACTGTGTGACAGGGACACTCACACTGTGTGACAGGGACACTCACACTGTGTGACAGGGACACTCACACTGTGTGACAGGGACACTCACACTGTGTGACAGGGACACTCACACTGTGTGACAGGGACACTCACACTGTGTGACAGGGACACTCACACTGTGTGACAGGGACACTCCCTCTGTGTGACAGGGACACTCCCTCTGTGTGACAGGGACACTCCCTCTGTGTGACAGGGACACTCACACTGTGTGACAGGGACACTCACACTGTGTGACAGGGACACTCACACTGTGTGACAGGGACACTCACACTGTGTGACAGGGACACTCACACTGTGTGACAGGGACACTCACACTGTGTGACAGGGACACTCACACTCACACTGTGTGACAGGGACACTCACACTCACACTGTGTGACAGGGACACTCACACTCACACTGTGTGACAGGGACACTCACACTCACACTGTGTGACAGGGACACTCACACTGTGTGACAGGGACACTCACACTGTGTGACAGGGACACTCACACTGTGTGACAGGGACACTCCCACTGTGTGACAGGGACACTCCCACTGTGTGACAGGGACACTCCCACTGTGTGACAGGGACACTCCCACTGTGTGACAGGGACACTCCCACTGTGTGACAGGGACACTCCCACTGTGTGACAGGGACACTCCCACTGTGTGACAGGGACACTCCCACTGTGTGACAGGGACACTCCCACTGTGTGACAGGGACACTCCCACTGTGTGACAGGGACACTCCCACTGTGTGACAGGGACACTCCCACTGTGTGACAGGGACACTCCCACTGTGTGACAGGGACACTCCCACTGTGTGACAGGGACACTCCCACTGTGTGACAGGGACACTCCCACTGTGTGACAGGGACACTCCCACTGTGTGACAGGGACACTCCCACTGTGTGACAGGGACACTCCCACTGTGTGACAGGGACACTCCCACTGTGTGACAGGGACACTCCCACTGTGTGACAGGGACACTCCCACTGTGTGACAGGGACACTCCCACTGTGTGACAGGGACACTCACACTGTGTGACAGGGACACTCCCTCTGTGTGACAGGGACACTCCCTCTGTGTGACAGGGACACTCCCTCTGTGTGACAGGGACACTCACACTGTGTGACAGGGACACTCACACTGTGTGACAGGGACACTCACACTGTGTGACAGGGACACTCGCACTCCCTCTGTGTGAGACCGGGGGGGACACTCGCACTCCCTCTGTGTGAGACCGGGGGGGGACACTCGCACTCCCTCTGTGTGAGACCGGGGGGGGACACTCGCACTCCCTCTGTGTGAGACCGGGGGGGGGACACTCGCACTCCCTCTGTGTGAGACCGGGGGGGGACACTCGCACTCCCTCTGTGTGAGACCGGGGGGGGACACTCGCACTCCCTCTGTGTGAGACCGGGGGGGGACACTCGCACTCCCTCTGTGTGAGACCGGGGGGGACACTCGCACTCCCTCTGTGTGAGACCGGGGGGGGACACTCGCACTCCCTCTGTGTGAGACCGGGGGGGGACACTCGCACTCCCTCTGTGTGAGACCGGGGGGGGACACTCGCACTCCCTCTGTGTGAGACCGGGGGGGACACTCGCACTCCCTCTGTGTGAGACCGGGGGGGGACACTCGCACTCCCTCTGTGTGAGACCGGGGGGGACACTCGCACTCCCTCTGTGTGAGACCGGGGGGGGACACTCGCACTCCCTCTGTGTGTGACCTGGGGGGGGGGCTGGTTAACCCCTTGGTGGCTAGACAGATATTTGTAGTGTCAGATGAATTAACCCCTGGATGGCTAGACAGATACTGACACACTCTCTCACTGGCACTGAGGCACTCTCTCACTGGCACTGAGGCACTCTCTCACTGGCACTGAGGCACTCTCTCACTGGCACTGAGGCACTCTCTCACTGGCACTGAGGCACTCTCTCACTGGCACTGAGGCACTCTCTCACTGGCACTGAGGCACTCTCTCACTGGCACTGGCACTGAGGCACTCTCTCACTGGCACTGGCACTGACGCACTCTCTCTTGCACTGGCACTGACGCACTCTCTCTTGCACTGGCACTGACGCACTCTCTCTTGCACTGGCACTGACGCACTCTCTCTTGCACTGGCACTGACACTCGAACTGACACACGAACTGACACACACTCTCATTCACACTGAAATTGTCCTTTTTTTTTTTAAGGTAAAATCCAACCTGTAGATATCCTGGTGAGTGCTCCCTCCGACAGGAACCTGCAGCAACTAGGGGTGAGTATCGGGAGCTAATAATGTGTGCGGGGTTATCGTGGGGGGGGGGGGGGTGTTGTAATAAGGTGTGCGGGGTTATCGGGGGGGGGGGGGTTATAAGGTGTGCGGGGTTATCGGGGGGGGGGGGTTATAATGTGTGCGGGGTTATCGGGGGGGGGGGTATAATGTGTGCGGGGTTATCGGGGGGGAGGGGTTATAATGTGTGCGGGGTTATCGGGGGGGAGGGGTTATAATGTGTGAGGGGTTATCGGGGGGGAGGGGTTATAATGTGTGAGGGGTTATCGGGGGGGAGGGGTTATAATGTGTGAGGGGTTATCGGGGGGGGTAATAATGTGTGAGGGGTTATCGGGGGGTAATAATGTGTGAGGGGTTATCGGGGGGGTAATAATGTGTGAGGGGTTATCGGGGGGGTAATAATGTGTGAGGGGTTATCGGGGGGGGGTAATAATGTGTGAGGGGTTATCGGGGGGGTAATAATGTGTGAGGGGTTATCGGGGGGGGGTAATAATGTGTGAGGGGTTATCGGGGGGGGTAATAATGTGTGAGGGGTTATCGGGGGGGGGGTAATGTGTGAGGGGTTATCGGGGGGGTAATGTGTGAGGGGTTATCGGGGGGGGGGTAATGTGTGAGGGGTTATCGGGGAGGGGGGGGTAATGTGTGAGGGGTTATCGGGGAGGGGGGGGTAATGTGTGAGGGGTTATCGGGGAGGGGGGGGTAATGTGTGAGGGGTTATCGGGGAGGGGGGGGTAATGTGTGAGGGGTTATCGGGGAGGGGGGGGTAATGTGTGAGGGGTTATCGGGGAGGGGGGGGGTAATGTGTGAGGGGTTATCGGGGAGGGGGGGGGGTAATGTGTGAGGGGTTATCGGGGAGGGGGGGTAATGTGTGAGGGGTTATCGGGGAGGGGGGGGGGTAATGTGTGAGGGGTTATCGGGGGGGGGGGGTAATAATGTGTGAGGGGTTATCGGGGAGGGGGGGGGGGTAATGTGTGAGGGGTTATCGGGGAGGGGGGGGGGGGTAATGTGTGAGGGGTTATCGGGGAGGGGGGGGGGGTAATAATGTGTGAGGGGTTATCGGGGAGGGGGGGGGTAATAATGTGTGAGGGGTTATCGGGGAGGGGGGGGGGTAATAATGTGTGAGGGGTTATCGGGGAGGGGGGGGGGGTAATAATGTGTGAGGGGTTATCGGGGAGGGGGGGGGGGTAATAATGTGTGAGGGGTTATCGGGGAGGGGGGGGGGGGTAATAATGTGTGAGGGGTTATCGGGGGGGGGGGGGTAATAATGTGTGAGGGGTTATCGGGGGGGGGGGTAATAATGTGTGAGGGGTTATCGGGGGGGGGGTAATAATGTGTGAGGGGTTATCACCTGCATCAAATCACACTGGGAATAAAGGCCTGTGCACTATACAAGCAGTGATCTTCATCTTGCACCAAGGGGAGTTTGGGGACTAGACTGAGCCTTAATCTATCTTCTATTTTGTATAAGGGATACGCAACCTGTATGTGAAAGGTGATTGAGTCCGTTCAAGCTCTGTGTTTATGGAGTGGCTGCTCGCTTTCATCCATCAGAATATCTCTACCAACTCTGCTGGAAGTTGTGTCTGAAGCAAAGCCAAGTGACGTCTCTAAACGGATAACATACGTATGGCACTGCGTGTGCGGTGATCTCATGTGATCTCTCCTGTGTTTTAGGACCGCGGTTTCCGCACCACACATTCTAACAGCGCCGTGGTGTCGGAGTGCAAAGTGGTGTTTTTGGCCACGAAGCCTCATATCGTTCCCAGCGTTCTCCAGGAGATTTCCTCAGCGGTGACCCGTGACCATGTCATCATCTCCATGGCGGCGGGCGTCACTCTGCAAGCCCTGGAAACGGTGAGTGTGGCGGGAGGACACGTGGAACACGTGGTGTGTTAAATGGCACTGAGGGTGAAAAATCAGCAAAATAAAGTGATTCACTTAGTATATTTGTGCGAATCGAGTGTGTAAAAATAATCGCAGTGCTTTATCCTGTAAGATACTTCAGGAAAATCGTACATAAAAAGAGAAGAGAGAAAAACACGCGTGTGGTATTGCCAGTAAAATGAATGGGTCACCCCCCCTTGGTATAGCGCTCACATATACCAGAGCCCTCTATCTCCACTCTAGTTACAAAGGGTCTGGGAGAATGAATGCTCCAGTTAGAAAGCAAGGTCTTCAAACATCACAATCCAAAGCGATTAAGCCCTAAGGGAGGTTTGTAGGGAACAGGATATAAAGGCAAAAGTATTTATTGACCCTTAAGAAAGAGTTAAATTTGCATGTAATAAATGACGAAGACATGCGGAAGATAATGGCAGCTATTCATTTCAATACAACTATTTTTGTATCCACTTTTTTGAAGGAAGTTTGTGTTTTTATTCCCTGATCACTAATAAAGATTTCCAAATCCAGATAATGAATACTTTGGTCACTAGACTCACTAGTGAGGGGGATACCTCATTCCGTTCTGAATTGAACCAGACGTCTATCTTCATAGATTCACGTGGGTTGACTGTGAGCTCTGCCTCCCAGCTGAGACGGAGCTCGTCTGATGCGTGAGCATGTGGACACTGTGGGTGTGCTCAGCCAATCAGAGTGGGGGCAGTAAGAGACTGTTTAATGTGAGTGTGTGAGATACGCTTGACTAGCAGACAATGAAGTGGGTTAAAATAAACCCCTGTGAGTGTGCATTAATGGTCGCCCCCCCATGTGTAATATTTTTCTTCCTGTCTCCAGCGTTTCCCTGTAGGGACCAAGGTGCTGCGCATGATGCCTAACCTGCCATGCGTGGTTCAGGAGGGGGCCATTGTGTTCAGCCGAGGATGCTACGCTGGTCAGCAGGAAGTGGACATGTTAAAAAGCCTCCTGTCTGAGTGTGGTCTGTGTGTTGAGACCCCCGAGGCCTACATCGATATTCACACCGGGCTGAGTGGCAGTGGAGTGGCATATGTGAGTGCAGTAGGACAGATGCAGTGTGTATCCATGGCCCTCTCTAGTAGATTCACTAAGCAACCTTGCTATCTCCTGAATTTCATAAATTGTAAGGTCCACTATCCCTCCCTCCTCTCCTGCCCCCCACGTTCTCCCTCCCTCCTCTCCTGCCCCCCACGTTCTCCCTCCCTCCTCTCCTGCCCCCCACGTTCTCCCTCCCTCCTCTCCTGCCCCCCACGTTCTCCCTCCCTCCTCTCCTGCCCCCCACGTTCTCCCTCCCTCCTCTCCTGCCCCCCACGTTCTCCCTCCCTCCTCTCCTGCCCCCCACGTTCTCCCTCCCTCCTCTCCTGCCCCCCACGTTCTCCCTCCCTCCTCTCCTGCCCCCCACGTTCTGCCTCTCCTGCCCCCCACGTTCTGCCTCTCCTGCCCCCCACGTTCTGCCTCTCCTGCCCCCCACGTTCTGCCTCTCCTGCCCCCCACGTTCTGCCTCTCTCCTCTCCTGCCCCCCACGTTCTCCCTCCCTCCCTCCTCTCCTGCCCCCCACGTTCTCCCTCCCGCCTCTCCTGCCCCCCACGTTCTCCCTCCCGCCTCTCCTGCCCCCCACGTTCTGCCTCTCCCTTTCCCCCCCGAATTTCACACTTAAGACCACACTTTGAAATTCTCTTCTCAATATTCTATTCACGAATCAAGCTGTGTATCTCCTGAGTCCCGGCAGCATCACACGCAGTTTGGTTTCCTTGTTGCAGTCGCCTCTTCCCTTGCCTGGCTGCTGTGCTCATCACTTGCCTGGCTGCTGTGCTCATCACTTGCCTGGCTGCTGTGCTCATCACTTTTCTCTCTCCTCAGGTTTATATGTTCGCGGAAGCTCTGGCAGACGGGGCCGTTAAGATGGGAATGCCCAGCGCCTTATCCAATCAGATCGCAGCTCAGACTCTGCTGGTAAGCTTGGGGCACACAGCCCAAATTATTATAATGATTATGCGGACTGACCGCGTATCATTCTAATGATTATACAGACTGAACGCGTAGCACTCTACTAATTATACGGACTGACCGCGTGACGGCGTATCATTCTAATGATTATACGGACTGAACGCGTATCATTCTAATGATTATACGGACTGAACGCGTATCATTCTAATGATTATACGGACTGAACGCGTATCATTCTAATGATTATACGGACTGAACGCGGATCATTCTAATGATTATACTGACTGAACGCGTATCATTCTAATGATTATACGGACTGAACGCGTATCATTCTAATGATTATACGGACTGAACGCGTATCATTCTAATGATTATACGGACTGAACGCGTATCATTCTAATGATTATACGGACTGAACGCGTATCATTCTAATGATTATACGGACTGAACGCGTATCATTCTAATGATTATACGGACTGAACGCGTATCATTCTAATGATTATACGGACTGAACACGGGACGGCGTATCGTTCTAACGATTATACGGAATGAACGCGTGGTGGCGTATCATTCCAATGATTATACGGAATGAACGCGTGGCGGCGTATCATTCCAATGATTATACGGAATGAACGCGTAGCGGCGTATCATTCCAATGATTTTACGGACTGAACGCGTGGCGGCGTATCGTTCTAATGATTATATGGACTGAACGCGTGACGGCGTATCGGTCTAATGATTATATGGAATGAACGCGTAGCGTTCTAATGATTATACGGACTGAACGCGTAGCAGCGTATCGGTCTAATGATTATACGGACTGAATGCATAGCGGCGTATCATTCTAATTATTATATGGACTGAACGCGTATCATTCTAATGATTATATGGACTGAACGCGTAGCGTTCTAATGATTATACGGACTGAATGCATAGCAGCGTATCGGTCTAATGATTATACGGACTGAATGCATAGCGGCGTATCGGTCTAATGATTATACGGACTGAATGCATAGCGGCGTATCATTCTAATGATTATACGGACTGAACGCGTAGCAGCCTAATGATTATACGGACTGAACGCGTAGCAGCGTATCGGTCTAATGATTATACGGACTGAACGCGTAGCAGCGTATCATTCTAATGATTATACGGACTGAACGCGTATCATTCTAATGATTATACGGACTGAACGCGTAGCAGCGTATCGGTCTAATGATTATACGGACTGAACGCGTAGCAGCGTATCGGTCTAATGATTATACGGACTGAACGCGTAGCAGCGTATCATTCTAATGATTATACGGACTTAACGCGTAGCAGCGTATCGGTCTAATGATTATACGGACTGAACGCGTAGCAGCGTATCGGTCTAATGATTATACGGACTGAACGCGTAGCAGCGTATCGGTCTAATGATTATACGGACTGAACGCGTAGCAGCGTATCGGTCTAATGATTATACGGACTGAACGCGTAGCAGCGTATCGGTCTAATGATTATACGGACTGAACGCGTAGCAGCGTATCGGTCTAATGATTATACGGACTGAACGCGTAGCAGCGTATCGGTCTAATGATTATACGGACTGAACGCGTAGCGGCCTAATGATTATACGGACTGAACGCGTAGCAGCGTATCGGTCTAATGATTATACGGACTGAACGCGTAGCAGCGTATCGGTCTAATGATTATACGGACTGAACGCGTAGCAGCGTATCATTCTAATGATTATACGGACTGAACGCGTAGCAGCGTATCGGTCTAATGATTATACGGACTGAACGCGTAGCAGCGTATCGGTCTAATGATTATACGGACTGAACGCGTAGCGGCCTAATGATTATACGGACTGAACGCGTAGCGGCCTAATGATTATACGGACTGAACGCGTAGCAGCGTAGCGGCCTAATGATTATACGGACTGAACGCGTAGCAGCGTATCGGTCTAATGATTATACGGACTGAACGCGTAGCAGCGTATCGGTCTAATGATTATACGGACTGAACGCGTAGCAGCGTATCATTCTAATGATTATACGGACTGAATGCATAGCGGCGTATCGGTCTAATGATTATACGGACTGAACGCGTAGCAGCGTATCGGTCTAATGATTATACGGACTGAACGCGTAGCAGCGTATCGGTCTAATGATTATACGGACTGAACGCGTAGCGGCCTAATGATTATACGGACTGAACGCGTAGCAGCGTAGCGGCCTAATGATTATACGGACTGAACGCGTAGCAGCGTAGCGGCCTAATGATTATACGGACTGAACGCGTAGCAGCGTAGCGGCCTAATGATTATACGGACTGAACGCGTAGCAGCCTAATGATTATACGGACTGAATGCATAGCAGCGTATCGGTCTAATGATTATACGGACTGAACGCGTAGCAGCGTATCGGTCTAATGATTATACGGACTGAACGCGTAGCAGCGTATCGGTCTAATGATTATACGGACTGAACGCGTAGCAGCGTATCGGTCTAATGATTATACGGACTGAATGCATAGCGGCGTATCATCATTTTTCTTTCTTGCAGGGAGCAGCAAAAATGTTATTACAGACCGGAGAGCACCCAGCGAAACTGCGATCAGACGTCTGTACACCAGGGGGCACAACCATCTATGGACTCCATGAATTGGAGAAAGGGAGTCTGAGGTCCACAGTAATGAACGCCGTGGAAGCTGCTACTGGGAGAGCTAGAGATATGGGAACATAGGATGCAGTGTTTCCAGGACTATACTATGAAGACAATCCATTACTGCATACAGATCAAGAATGCCTTGCACAGGCTTTGGGACCAGGTCTGCGGATCTCCTGGAGGGATCCTCCTATTAGCAGCTTTAAATTTCATATTCCCACCAGGAAACAGACTCCCGCCTCCCCTCACCCCCTATATTCCCAATCTCCAGAGGAAGCTGAAGAATATTAACAGCGAAAGCAAGGTATTAAAATAAACCAGCTTTGTAGAAGATACTTCCATGTTGCTTATAACCATTGCCCCTTCTATATAAGAAGCACATGTGAAAATAAAAGTGTAGTTGTCCTTTCATTTATGAGCAGAGCCCCCCTCGGACCCTTACCTGTAAGTTACATGCTACCTGTCATTTCAGGAAACTCATAGTTCTACCTTGTGTAAATATGTTGTGTTTAATGTAGATAAGTTCTGTGATGGAATAAATGTGAGACCAGTACCTGGAGCCAGGAAATAATCTGTATTAAACCAAAGCAACTTCTGCCCAATTATTTATATATAGTATAAAGCTTTATACATGAAATAAGAATTGCAGGGAATTTTTCAATTTATACCCAAAGTAATTGAGTTGTGCAGGGCAAAGCCTGCTATATCAATACACACTTTATAACAATGCATTATACAGGGCAAGCTGGCGGAGGCAGTGTGATGCTTAGGACCGACAGGTGGCAAGCTGGTGGAGGCAGTGTGATGCTTTGGACCGACAGGTGGCAAGCCGGCGGAGGCAGTGTGTGGCTTTGGACTGATAGGTGGCAAGCCGACGGAGGCAGTGTGATGCTTTGGCCGATCTGCTGGGAAACCTTGGGTCATGCCATTCATGTGGATGTTACTTTGACACGTACCACCTACCTAAGCATTGTTACAGACCATGTACACCCTTTCATGGAAACGGTATTCCCTGATGGCATTGGCCTCTTTCAGCAGGATAATGCTCCCTGCCACAAAGCAAAAATGGTTTAGGAATGGTTTGTGGAACACAACAATGAGTTCAAGGTGTTGACTTGGCCTCCAAATTCCCCAGATCCCAATCCAATCGAGCATCTGTGGGATGTGCTAGACAAACAAGTCCGATCCATGGAGGCCCCACCTCGCAACTTACAGGACTTAAAGGATCTGCTGCTAACGTCTTGGTGCCAGTTACCCCAGCACACCTTCAGAGGTCTATTGGATCCATGCCTCGATGGGTCAGGCAGCAAAAGGACCTACATAATATTAGCCATGTGGTCATAATGTTATGGCTCATTGGTGTATAATCCTCCTTTCAGGGTGATGACTACCACTGATCCTGTTCTCTGTGCAGTGTTAATATTATACATATAAACTTCACTAGCCTGTTATACAGTTTAATGCCCAGTAAGGCTACTCATGCCTCGCATCGTCTACAAGGCTATATGTTCACAGGGAGCATTCCCCACATCAGTTTTTGTCCTCTTAACAATTCCGTTGTTGGTACGCCTTCGTAGGATGTTCTAGGTCATCCATAACAGTTGTCGGAAGGACTGTTTATAGTAATAGATGTCAGGCATAGGCCGGTTACCACTTCTATTTGGGAGTCTTCTACGCTTCTCCTGTCTTTGTCCGTCTCCGTCCACCTCGTGGAGCTTCCTATGCAGGAACATGTCCCATATTGATATTAATACCTCCCAGAGGGGATAAGGTTGATTCAGGGATAAACTAATAATGAAATGATTTAATAACAGGATACAAATAAACCCCCGTTATTGAGACCTCTTTGCTCCACATAGCAGGAGGCGGACATCTAGGGTCAGATCTTCATCTGAGCATCATGTCCACTTCTTGGTGGAGAGAGTTACACCAGCAGAGAGGGCTCAATAAGGTACATTATTTAAATTATTTGCAGCTGACCGTAATAATGTACACTGATCTGCATAGCTCTGCTGTACTGATTAGTCCGGGACTGTGCATTTATCATAAGCTTCCTGGAAATGGCAATGTGATGTCCCTGCCTTTGGGAGAGGGGGGATTCTTGCACCTCACCTCTGTATACTGGTAAACCTTCAGCCCTGGAGTTTTATACAAGATTTCTAAATCAAACACAATGGTATCATGAAGATAATTCCTGTGTTATAGTTAGAAAAGTGATGTCATCCGCAGGGACATTCTATTGGTTTCCATGGTGACTGCAGAACATTCCATTTTGTTTCCATAATGACTGTAGAACCATTCCACCAGTTTCCGTGGTGACAGTGGAACATTCCATTTTGTCTCCATAATGATTGTAGAACATTCCATTTTGTCTCCATAATGACTGTAGAACATTCCATTGATTTTCATGGTGACTGCAGAACATTCCATTGGTTTCCATGGTGACTACAGAACATTCCATTTTGTTTCCGTGGTGCCTACGGAACATTCCATTTTGATTCCGCCTTTTAGAACCTTGTCCCAGATTTGACGTTTATAAATAATGTGCTCACCCTGGAGGAATCCAAATAAGGTAGAGTTTAAACCTAACCCCATGCTTGAACGGCATTAGAAAACTAAGGGTCTTTAATCATGAAAGACAGAAATGACTAGGGAATTTCTCGGTTCCCTGTTTTATGAATGTTCAGCTCACACGTGTGATGTACCCCGAGATGCCTGGGCGTGTGTCTATGGCAGTGCGAAGGTTCGGAAGAGGATCCAGCCCTGAACGGAAAGCTGCAGGTTATTATTTATTTAGTGTATGAGTTGATATAATCAGTTTATTATATAGAGAGCCCACAGAGTACCATGCCATTTAAAGGGACTTTTTTGTTTGATCCATTGTTTCCTTAGAAAAATTGCAGCACGTCCCTAAATTAGAAAATGTGTTTTAAATGTGTCTGTTGTGTCTCCAGCTTATGACATCACCTGTGGCCTGATATGCAAATTACATTTCCAACAGAAAAGCAGATAATTTGCATATCAAGCGACCAGTGATGTCATAAGCTGGAGACACCAGACATTGATCACACATTTTTCTCCTAATTTAGGCATTTGCTTACAATTTTGCCAACACAATGTATAGATCATTTTCAATAAGTTTTTATTCTTTACATTGACAGTAAAAATAATGTTTAGGTGATAAGTCCCTTTAAAGGAGAATTTATCTGAAATGGGAGGGCTGGGGCAGTGACTGGATGAGATGTCATTGTGTTACATACATACTGATGAACTAAAGAATGGTTCAACTAGTTCCTTACTACACAGTCACAGTATAAGCAGTGTTTGGGCTATACAGTCACAGTATGAGCAGTGTTTGGGCGATACAGTCACAGTATAAGCAGTGTTTAGGTGATAGTCACAGTATGAGCAGTGTTTGGGTGATACAGTCACAGTATAAGCAGTGTTTAGGTGATACAGTCACAGTATGAGCAGTGTTTGGGCAATACAGTCACAGTATGAGCAGTGTTTGGGCGATACAGTCACAGTATAAGCAGTGTTTGGGTGATACAGTCACAGTATAAGCAGTGTTTGGGTGATAGTCACAGTATAAGCAGTGTTTAGATGATACAGTCACAGTATAAGCAGTGTTTGGGTGATATAGTCACAGTATAGTCAGTGTTTTGGTGATACAGTCACAGTATAAGCAGTGTTTGGGTGATACAGTCACAGTATAAGCAGTGTTTAGATGATACAGTCACAGTATAAGCAGTGTTTGGGTGATATAGTCACAGTATAGTCAGTGTTTTGGTGATACAGTCACAGTATAAGCAGTGTTTCGGTGATATAGCCACAGTATGAGCAGTGGTTTGACACAGTCACAGTATGAGCAGTGTTTGGGTGATACAGTCACAGTATAAGCAGGGTTTGTGCTATACAGTCACAGTATAAGCAGTGTTTGGGTGATACAGTCACAGTATAAGCAGGGTTTGGGTGATACAGTCACAGAATAAGCAGTGTTTGGGTGATACAGTCACAGTATAAGCAGTGTTTGGGTGACACAGTCACAGTATAAGCAGTGTTTGGGTGATACAGTCCCTTTACTAGTGTATTTATTTATCCAGATACTTTTTTCAGACAGGAAAGGAAATCAGAGAGACTCCAAAAGGTGTTTATTGAAGAAGGGTGAAGAGATAGAGGGGGAAGTGTAAAATCCAACACAAGGAGGCGTCTGCACCAATAGACACAGTAACCTAGTCTAAACGTCAGTCTAATGCATTAATGACATCTATGCCCTAACCCAGGACTCAGCAGTATGCCGAGATGCCATGGCACCCTCAGAATTATGGGAAGTGTAGTCCAGCAATTGCCGGAGGGCCGCATATTACCCGAGCCCTGCAACTGGTGGCGATTCTTCGTCGTGTGTTTCTCAACCCAAGTATTCAAAGGGTTTACTAGCCTATCCGCAGAAATATACAAGTAGCCCGTTTTTGGTTGAGCACATGGGGCAGTTATAATAAATGCATGCTCCAGGGCTGTGATCTACTATATGCAGTCCTTACTGTACTCCACGCATTCCTGGAGTGTGCCTTTTTCATAAATGAAAAGGTGCTGTAGTTACTTTAGCCTGTCCTGTTTAGGACCGAGAGCGAGAGCTACAGGCCCCCAACAGTCAACATCAGGGGAGGGCTGGCTTGGCATTTGCCCCCCCCCCCCCCCCGTGGCTGCTGTCTAATCTCTTACAACGGACTGGGAATGCACGTTTCACTTCCAATCTTTCTATACACTTGTCCCGTCTGCCTGTCAATCTCTGTAAATGATCTGTCTTGCATGTATTTGTGGGTCTATCTCTGATAGAGGTTCCTAGTGTTTCTCTAGAGTCTGTTTAGACCTGCCCTATGAGCTGTCACTGTGGTCCGTAGCTTTGGTGTGTAACGGGGTCTGTCTAAGTCTCTGGGCAGTGGTGATAAGTGAACGTAGCTGCACTATTTTTAAAGGGCCAACCAACTGAGGGTCTTGAGTTTCTAACCAGCGCAAAGCTGTCTCCAGGCCTTTGAGGGCTTCTGCTGCGGATGGGATGGGCTCTTGTGCTCGCTCGTCTTCACTGGTGTCTTCATCTGCCTGGCCGTCACCCGGAGCAATGAATGTGGTGATAGAGTCTGCAGTTCTGTCCTCGGAGGAGTCATCCATCACCGGGGCAGAGTCATCCAAATGCACCCATTCCGTTACATCCTCCGGCGACATGCACTTATAAGCCAGGGTCGCCAGGTTGGTCAAGTCGGAGAAGACCTTGCTATACCCTTCCACGTCCGATTCAGTGCCAGCACTGGTTTCGAAAGCAGCCCGGAGTCCAAAAAGCCAGCATTTCTCTATACTTCCGGCCTGTATCATGTTCCACGACTGGCCAGCCAGGTAGATCATGTCTTTAAGCATGAAAGAATTCACAAAGTCTGTGGCGGCGCTGTCACAGGACACCACCAGTTTTAGAAGCTGGCGCTTATAAAGTTGTTTGAAGGAGGATATTACTCCCTGGTCCATGGAAGGGATCTTGTTCCTGGTGTTTTTGGAGAGGAACAACACCCTTATATTGCCATCTGGGGTCTGAAGTTCCTCCATTGCCGGCTTGGTGGGACACTGATTGACCAAAAGGACGGCTTTTTGCTGAAGACAACACTTCCTGAGGTAACGCTTTACACCGGGGACAAATTCCTCCAAAAACCAACCTCTCAGTAGCTCTGGGGTCATCCAGCCATTCCTAGAGAACCTGTAGGATGCGGGGAACTTGTCCTGATTGTGATGGCGAAGGCTTGGTGGGTCCTGTAGCTTTCCAACCACCAATGGCTTGAGCTTGTGGCTTCCAGTGAGGTTGGCAGCCAAGAGGATGGTGACGCGGTCCTTTACCTTTTTATACCCGTTGGGCTGCTTGGCCAAGAAAATCTCGTGGATTTGGTCAGGCAACAGTTTCCAGTACAGAGCGGTGATGTTTGCATTGTAGATCTGTTCGTCTACATAGCCCCCGTCACTGGATGGGGTTATGGGCTGCTCTGGATAGACTATAACTGGATCGATTTCCTGAGGCCTGACCTCAGATTCGCCGTATATGCGCTGGCTGGATATACCGTGCCTCTTTTGCCACCGCCAGAACCAGCCATGGCTCGCCTTGAACGTGCACTCCTCGCCATAGATCTGCTTGGCGAAGGTTTCTGCCTGCGACTGGATGATAGGCCCAGATAGTGGGATCCCTTGCTGCCGCAGAGTAATAAACCAAGTGTACACGGCCCTGTCTATCTCTTCTTCGTTGGCCAGGCGCATCTTTTTGCGCTGCGTCCCCACCTCCCCTCCCAGCTGGTCTAGGAACCACCTCAATTTCTGCTCGTCTTTGAGCCAGCCCCTGAGGGTCCCGCCTGGCACCCCAAAGTCTCTGGAAACGCTGGCTTGCCGTTCTCCGTTCTTCACCCTCTCTATGGCTTCCAGCTTATCCTTGATGGAGTACGCTTTGCGAAACGCCATTTTTACCATGGTGGGCGTGCGCTCCTGGTCTGCCAGCGTGGACTCCAGCATGCGCTGGCTGTGGCACGACATGGTGGCTTGGTTGTTGGAGGAGGGTCGCTGTTGATGTAAGTGGAGTACATACAGGGAATCAGGTGCAGGTAGGGGAGGTCAGGTATAGAGCAGATGACCTCAGCGGGCGCCTCATGTCACACTACCCCCCGGGGTGTCTTGGGCACTATTACCCCAGCATTGGAAATGCAAGAGCAGCTGCTGCAGATGGATAACAACTTCTGTCTCCCTCCAGGGGCAGCCAGGTCTCTCACTCGGGGCCCCCACAAGCACTCCTGGGGCCCCTAGGTGCCGGAATGGGGGAAGCCAGTCTCCAGCTGTGTTTATATCCAGCTATCCCTCCCTTTTGTTTCCTCTTTGGTCTCAAACAACTCCCACCGATAACCACTCCCGCTGCTCACTACGCTCAGGCAAGGAGGCGCCTCAGCTCAGCCGCATGCGCAGTTACCGTCCCAGAGGCAGAGAGCAGCGTGCATGCGCAGTTAACGCCCCCACAGCAGCGCGCATGCGCAGTGCTTTATATCGCGTCACTGGAATATCTGCCCATGCGCGCTGCTGGACTAGACCACTACTGTCACTGGATGGGGGTGGCAGGGAAAGCCAAATTATTCCTTTCAGCAAAGACTGTCCATGTGCCCGGAATATAGTGTTCAGGCGATGAGACGGGAAGGTTAAACTATTAATAGGACTCGCATTCAGTCGCGTCTCCTCTTGCTGCCCCCCTTTAAGACCTGTGCGGTGGTTCGGCCCACCTAGTAGGACACGTGACGTGACTCCGCCCGCCCCTTCCTTCCCGCACCGTGTTCTCCACAGCTTCGGCCGCAGCGTGAGTACCGGCCCATGGGGTCTGGAGCCCCGAGGGGGCTTTCTGGATATAACTTAATTGTGTCCAGGAATAAAGGGGTCAATGTCCGTGAGTAGGAGCCCCCAAATACCAACCCCCCCCCCCCCCCCCCCATTATTCCACGTGAGGCCCGGCGGGGAGTGTGGTGACTGGGATTAGAGGAGGACAGGGCCCGGCAGGGAGTATGGTGACGGGGATTAGAGGAGGACAGGGCCCGGCAGGGAGTATGGTGACTGGATTAGAGGAGGACAGGGCCCGGCAGGGAGTATGGTGACTGGATTAGAGGAGGACAGGGCCCGGCAGGGAGTATGGTGACTGGATTAGAGGAGGACAGGGCCCGGCAGGGAGTATGGTGACTGGGATTAGAGGAGGACAGGGCCCGGCAGGGAGTATGGTGACGGGGATTAGAGGAGGACAGGGCCCGGCAGGGAGTATGGTGACTGGATTAGAGGAGGACAGGGCCCGGCAGGGAGTATGGTGACGGGGATTAGAGGAGGACAGGGCCCGGCAGGGAGTATGGTGACTGGATTAGAGGAGGACAGGGTCCGGCAGGGAGTATGGTGACTGGGATTAGAGGAGGACCGGGTCCGGCAGAGAGTATGGTGACTGGATTAGAGGAGGACAGGGCCCGGCAGGGAGTATGGTGACTGGGATTAGAGGACAGGGTCCGGCAGAGAGTATGGTGACTGGGATTAGAGGACAGGGTCCGGCAGAGAGTATGGTGACTGGGATTAGAGGACAGGGTCCGGCAGAGAGTATGGTGACTGGGATTAGAGGAGGAGGCCGGGGCCCGGCAGGGAGTATGGTGACTGGGATTAGAGGACAGGGTCCGGCAGAGAGTATGGTGACTGGGATTAGAGGAGGAGGCCGGGGCCCGGCGGAGAGTATGGTGACAGGGATTAGAGGAGGACAGGGCCCGGCAGGGAGTATGGTGACAGGGATTAGAGGAGGACAGGGCCCGGCAGGGAGTATGGTGACAGGGATTAGAGGAGGACAGGGCCCGGCAGGCAGTATGGTGACTGGATTAGAGGAGTAGGAGGAGGAGGACAGGGTCCGGCAGAGAGTATGGTGACAGGCATTAGAGGAGGAGGCCGGGGCCCGGCAGGCAGTATGGTGACTGGATTAGAGGAGGAGGTTGGGGCCCGGCGGGGAGTATGGGGACAGTGATTAGAGGAGGAGTATGGGGACAGTGATTAGAGGAGGAGGACGGGGCACGGCGGGGAGTATGGTGACAGGGATTAGAGGAGGAGGAAGCCGGGGCCCGGCGGGGAGTATGGTGACAGGGATTAGAGGAGGAGGAAGCCGGGGCCCGGCGGGGAGTGTGGTGACAGGGATTAGAGGCCCGGCGGGGAGTATGGTGACTGGGATTAGAGGAGGAGGCCGGGGCCCGGCGGGGAGTGTGGTGACAGGGATTAGTGGAGGAGGCCGGGGCCCGGCGGGGAGTGTGGTGACAGGGATTAGAGGAGGACAGGGCCCGGCAGGGATTAGAGTAGGACGGGGCCCGGCAGGGAGTATGGTGACTGGATTAGAGGAGGAGGAGGACAGGCCCCGGCAGGGAGTATGGTGACAGGGATTAGAGGAGGACAGGGCCCGGCAGGGATTAGAGGAGGACAGGGCCCGGCAGGGAGTATGGTGACAGGGATTAGAGGAGGACAGGGCCCGGCAGGGAGTATGGTGACAGGGATTAGAGGAGGACAGGGCCCGGCAGGGAGTATGGTGACTGGATTAGAGGAGGAGGAGGACAGGCCCCGGCAGGGAGTATGGTGACAGGGATTAGAGGAGGACAGGGCCCGGCAGGGAGTATGGTGACAGGGATTAGAGGAGGACAGGGCCCGGCAGGGAGTATGGTGACTGGATTAGAGGAGGAGGAGGACAGGCCCCGGCAGGGAGTATGGTGACAGGGATTAGAGGAGGACAGGGCCCGGCAGGGAGTATGGTGACAGGGATTAGAGGAGGACAGGGCCCGGCAGGGAGTATGGTGACCTGGATTAGAGGAGGAGGAGGACAGGGTCCGGCAGAGAGTATGGTGACTGGATTAGAGGAGGAGGAGGACAGGGTCCGGCAGAGAGTATGGTGACTGGATTAGAGGAGGAGGAGGACAGGGTCCGGCAGAGAGTATGGTGACAGGGATTAGAGGAGGAGGAGGAGGAGGACAGGGCCCGGCAGGGAGTATGGTGACTGGATTAGAGGAGGAGGAGGACAGGGTCCGGCAGAGAGTATGGTGACAGGCATTAGAGGAGGAGGCCGGGGCCCGGCAGGCAGTATGGTGACTGGATTAGAGGAGGAGGTCGGGGCCCTGCGGGGAGTATGGTGACGGGGATTAGAGGAGGAGGCCGGGGCCCGGCGGGGAGTATGGTAACAGGGATTAGAGGAGGAGGCCGGGGCCCGGCGGGGAGTATGGTGACAGGGATTAGAGGAGGAGGCTGGGGCCCGGCGGGGAGTATGGTGACAGGGATTAGAGGAGGAGGCTGGGGCCTGGCGGGGAGTATGGTGACAGGGATTAGAGGAGGAGGCCGGGGCCCGGCGGGGAGTATGGTGACAGGGATTAGTGGAGGAGGCCGGGGCCCGGCGGGGAGTATGGTGACAGGGATTAGAGGAGGAGGCTGGGGCCTGGCGGGGAGTATGGTGACAGGGGTTAGAGGAGTAGGCCGGGGTAGTCCGTCACTGATTGGGATAATAAGCCCGCACTGTGGTAACAGGTTTGCAGAGTAATAATCCCTCTGTTTCGTGGGAATTGGAGGAATTAGGCCTGTGATTACTGAATCCTGGAACAAGATCAGCATAGAACCCCCAATTACTGACTTTACCTATCTGAAACCTGAATTAGTCTGTGTGCAGGATACACTGGGTGTAATTAGAGGACTGCTGGGTATCCTGTGATTACTGGGGGATTATAGTAATTACTCTGTATTTTCACCTCTATTAATCTCTAACCTGGGATGAAAGCATGTGGCTCTAGGATACAGATCTCCTGTAGTATAAACTCTATTACTCATGGATAATGAGCGCAGGATTATTACCTCCATATCAATAAAGAGATTGTATCCAGTGAGCTTCCGAATTCACCACATGAGACTGATCCTTATTACACTGTCACCTAATCATCGCTTATACTGTAAATGTAGACAATGAAAAATGTTTAAATTGCAACAAATGCTTCAAATAAGAGAACATATGGTTTGTATGTCTGTCTCCTGATTATATCATTAGCCTGTGGCTTGTTATGCAACTGACATTTCTTAATGAAAATGTGTCATTTGCATATCAAGCCACAGGTGATGTCATAAGCGGGAGACAGACACATTTAAAAACAAGTTTGTCTAATTTTAATTACTGCTGCAATTCTGCCACCATAATAATAATACTTCTATACATTATAAGTATTCTTTAGGTTGACCGTCCCCCTAATGGCAGATTTGTAGTGTTGCAGTATTGGGCTGTTTGTTGGAGACACCTCTACCAGAGTGCAGGTGGCCTGTCACTGGTAGGTACCTCGGCAGGTGGCCTGTCACTGGTAGGTACCTCGGCAGGTGGCCTGTCACTGGTAGGTACCTCGGCAGGTGGCCTGTCACTGGTAGGTACCTGGGCAGGTGGCCTGTCACTGGTAGGTACCTGGGCAGGTGGCCCGTCACTGGTTGGTACCCTGGCAGGTGGCCTGTCACCGGTTGGTACCTGGGCAGGTGGCCTGTCACTGGTTGGTACCCTGGCAGGTGTAGTCAGACAGGGTTATACAGTTGGACCTGTATATTAGCGTCTTCTGTCGGAATAACATATCTGGTTTATTCTCTTGGCTCATCCTTCTCAGATAAGCTGATCTGCATTTTCTGATCTGGATTTGATCCCATGAATACTGAATTTATCCAAACACTTCCTATTACTTGCTATGTTTATATTAATCGCCTTAATACTGGAGTCTTGTTGCCTCCTTATTGTATGAAATCCTTGGCGTTTCAGTTCAGGATTTTCTTTAATTGGTAATAAACTGGTAGATGCTTGTGACGGCGCTGCTGGCGGTGCTTCTGACAGTACACGCCAGTTCATCCTCTGACCGGCAGCTGCCATGTTTCCATACGAAGCAGGCAGCCGTCTGGTTGGCGACTGGCTCTCGCTGCTAGCCCAGAGTAAGCCCCACGTTTTTGCATGGGATCAGCAGGGGGGGACCTTAATTAGGTTAGCCCCCTCCTGATCTCATGCAAGAACGAGGGTGCAGCGAGAGACCCTCGCATTTGGCAGTCAGAGGGACTGGATAGTAAACCTGCGTATATTAAGATACACCACTGGTTTACTTGATATTATCGGGACATGTTTTGTTTAACCCTTGCTTCCTTTAAGGGAACTCTGCATGTTTTGTGGCATTTTTCTGACCGTTTCTAAGTGTGTAACTAATCTGATTAAATGTAATCACTGATCTGCCTATACTTCTGAATGCCGTGTGCTTTTTTCCTAACTTGCTTGCCGTTTCTCTATTGCTGATGTAGGAGCTCTGTACTCCTGTACACAGTGAGTATATATCGTCACACTTTGCTCCATACATCCTGCATGTGTGCATGCCTCCATCAGACCGTACCACCATCTGCCCTAGCTAAGTGCTCATACAGCAGGTCCAAACAGAAAACTGGAAAGTTTCATTGAAAGATTGCATAAAGTGCAGACATTTAAATAGAAATGCTCTACTAATATAACTAAAGCACCTTACTGAGCCCTCTGTGCTCTCTATAGCTGGATCAGGGCAGACATGTTGGTTATACTCTTGGATCATAGAGCATGACCATCTATTTCAATGTCTGTTGCATGCCCTCATTAAACACATCACTTAGGGCTTGATATGCAAATTGCACATTGTCCATTGAAAGTAATTTCTATATTGAGCCCAAATTGTTTTTATAAACAGGAGGGGCCACAGCCACACCCAGCATATTGTTTTAATTTGTCTTTCCAAGCATTAGCTCTAGCCTTTGAGGCATCATGGGATATATTGTTCCCAAAACATCTGCAGTGCCAAGGATAGCCATCACTGGAGCAGCCACAGCAAAATGTAATGAGCGATTTCATAAAAATGGTATATCTCTACCTCTGGACACATGACGCTTGTCCCACCTCCCAAAAAACAAGAATAGCCGGGCCTGTATTAAAGGGACTGTCAACCTTAGCACGGTCTATACTGTGAATGAAAGATGATCCATACATTGTGTTAGCAGAATTGCAAGAAAATGGATAAAATAAGAGAAAAAGGATTTAAATATCTGTGACGTCTCCTGCTTATGACATCACCTTGTGGCTCGGTTTGCAAATGACACATTTCTCATTGAAAATCAGTTCAAGCCACACACCGTTAAACCTGCATTTTCATGCAGTTCTGCTAACACAATGTATAGATCACTTTCATTTGTTTGTATTTACATTTGCAGTGTAAACCATGTTTAGGTGACACACCCCTATAAGCCTAAGTCTGTAGCCCTATCAGTGTCACACACTGAAGAAGCTGTGAATCCTAGTGACTGGTTAGTTCTCCTCCCTGTGTCAATCATTGCATGTTACATGTGTTATTTGTGTAGTATGTACAGGACTGGAATCTGTGTAGCTCATTTTCTGATCAGCGGTGCCGTGACCTGCTCACAACAGTCTACACAATACAGACGGTGTGTGATTAACACAAATCTACTAAATACACTAGCAGCCCCACTCCTCTAACCCCAAGTGAAACACTTCTGGATCCTGCTTGAACATATGTGATATGTATGCAGTCAGGTGGCAGCCAGCACTTTCTACTTGTGTCAAAGGAAACTGCTCCACTTTTCCTTGTCCCCTATGAATCTTATTTTTTAAAGCTAGTGACATGGTCCCCCCCCCCCCTGTCCCCCCTCCCCCTGTACTAATTTGCAGTGCTTTAACAGGCCACAAATTGCTTCCAGAGAATGAGCATCAGATTCCCATCCCCAATCCTTGTACCTGAGATTCTGAGCTGGAATGGGAGAGGTGAGTCTGTAGTGATCTGTCATCACCATGCGCCATCTCTCAGCCATCATCTCATGCCATGATATATCGCCCAAATTCACTTTAACCCCTTCACTGTCAGAAGGGGACTGTGAAACGCATTGCTAGGAGGTTATCACAGAACTCTCGGGCGTGGAAGGGGTTAACCCGAGCAGGGATCTTTACCCAAGAAGACCAAATCATGAGTATACTCTGTGTAAGTGAATGTGTTAATGGTAACAGGAACATATGCGTAGCAAGGTTCATACTGTACTGTGTGATGGTCTAATACAAGGCTGAGAAACTGTTATTGGAGGACAAAGGGCTCAAGGCTGACGTAGCAGAGTGAATTGAAAGATTGCATTAGGTTCTGGCATTCAAATAGAAACCAAAGAATACAACTAATGCACCTTATTGAGCCCTCTCTACGCCGTATTGCACTATGAGGAGGCAGACATCATCCGAAATGCCTGCACTTGATGCAATCCTATAATGTAACAGAACGTGTTTTTTGATGACTGATCTCTTTTTAGGGTTTGTATTTCCCATGTCAATCCCCTACATTTCTCTTTCACGAGTTCACCTGAATTGGAGAACTTTCCAGTTCTGCTACTTTGGCCTCATATTTAAAATGATAAATAATGCGTGCAATCTCCCATGGTGACGAGGTAGGGCAGCAAACTGGAGGCACATAGATTGTGACATCCCTAATGGTCTATGATAAAGTGAATACATTTCTAATATAACGAGAGGTTACAAATGGTTCAGAAAGCATGCTTTCTATTAGTGTAACTGTGCCCAGTGTGATGTGAAAATGCTCGATAAATATTATATATGGATGGAATGACCTTCCCAGCAGCCAGGCAAGCTAAACATATTCTAAACAAGGCCCTGGGGGTATCTTATATAGATCTGTATTGATTTGACCCTTGAATCCTCAAAGGCACAGCTGTAGGCAAGTGTAGGTATTTTAAATAGAAATACTTTAATGAAATAATATCAATAAAGCACCTTATTGGGCCCTCTGCTCTGTGTAGCTTTATCAGGGGACAGACATGTTTAGTATCTTGGGTCAGATGGGTCTGGTGAAGAAGGATCTGATCAAAGATGTCCTCCCCTGATGGACCTATACAAGGACCTATACAAGGAATGCTAGCTCAGTAGGGTATTTTGTATTCTTCCATTAAAGCATTTAGACTAAAATTACCTACACTTAATGCAATCTTTTAATTAAACCCAACATATTTTTTGATGACAATTGTCCTAATTAAAGATTATAGGATCATAGCATGCCAGTCCTGCAGTACAATGTATTATCCTAGTTTTACCCATGTGTTCCTGTTACCTTTGCAAACACTAAGCACCTATAAACCCTTTCCAGCAGTGTTATCTCCTCCTGGCGAAAGGTGGTACTGAATGGACTGGATCTTTGCAAATTCGGTTCTTCTGGCAAATCTGTGGCTTCTTGGGTATTTCCACTGCCCTGTCTCTCTCTCTTGTATGTTTTACTGACTGCATTATAGCTCCTCTTCTTCTTTATTCTTTGCTGCCTGTTGTCCTGTAAAGATGAGAACAAGAAAGCACCAGAGTCCAGCTGAGCCTGCCTGGATAGATAAGCACAAACACGAAGGTGATGCTCTGGTCAGTGGTGAGGTCCAGCCTGTACCCGCCGCGCCTTGCAAAGGGCGAGAGGCGCCCAATGGCGTCAGCCAGTACGATTCCGGCGAAAACTGTTCCAACGTCGAGCAAAAGAAAACAAATGTTAAAAAGCAGAAGAGGAGAAAGCGCTCACCCCGAAACAAGAGCCAGCCGCGCAAGGTGGACGCCGTGCTGATTGGGCTGATGGCCGATGAGGTGTGGTTGGATCGGCAAGTATACGAAGAGGCTGAATGTGCTTATTATGCTGCGCTAGCAAATAACCAGGCCAAAGCGCTAGGGACCAAGCCATCGCTTCCAGACGTGGACTCAAGTACACAAAGTGCCACGGGGAAGACGGCCAAGAATTTAAAAAACCCGGCAGCTTGGAGCTGCCAGCACAACAGTCTAACAGCTTGTCATCATGTTGATAATGGCGTGTGGATCAATAAGTTTCACTTTGACGATGCCGAGATGCAGTTTGCTTCCCAGTTTGTGTCTCCCCTAGCTCCGCGGGACCTTGAGCTTCCGCTGGTATCGCATGAAACCCAAGGAGTCCAATCCATGCAGAGAATGTCCGACGAAGGCTATGTAAGCGCCACCCCTACTCCCGCTGCGCAAGAGATGCTAGCCTTTGGTGTTGGCGCAGTGACCCCTACAGTGGCCTCTGCATCCACTGTGAATGGGAAACCCCACTGGTCAGGTCTCCAAGATCTGATAGCAGAAGTTTGGCTGGAAAAACAATCGTTCGACTGGGCAGAAAGACACTATTACGAAAGCCTTGCTGTTCTGCAATCTGTGCCAAGTGTAGAGACCAATCCGCACTGGAGCCTAAACTCAGGGAAAAAGGGCAAACGAGAGAAGTGGAACCGGAAGTCGTCCGGAAAGCAGCAACACGCCGCCAAAAAGAGAGACCTGGCCAGTATCCCAGAGGAAAATGGCGGGCTCCTCAATCCTCCCGTCTATTATTTTCTCCACCAAGACAGCGAAAATGTCTGGCTGAATAAGCCTACCTATGATCTGGCGGAAGCAAAGTTCTACGCAGCTCAGAGCCTTCACTTGCAGCACGCCGCAGAGAAGAAGCCAGCCTCTGCCACCAAGCCTCCGAAGGCTGCAAAATGCAGGCGGCGCACTACTCCGTGCCGGGCAAAGTAGGGCATTCATTTCTTTTGCTAAGTGGCAGTGTTGGGTTTATTAGATGGGAATTCCCTGGACTTCGCTGAGGGGTAGATCCTGCAGTGAGTGGGGTGTATCTAGAGGTATCTCCCAATTATTCAGAAATACTTGTTTGTGTCTGGATCACTTCAAACCCCTCCATCTTTTGCCTGTACTTCTTGGACCTAGAAATCTAATCTGTGACTGTCATGTCCACTGGGTTTTTCTTTTTTTTTTCCCCCACTATTGAGCTGTTTTTTGTTTTGTTTTTTTTCTGTTCCTGAGCTGTTTTTTTTTTCCCCCATGAAACCATAATTTATAAAACCATTGTGTGTTCAGTTGCTCTGTGGTTGTGTTGAGATGTCTCACTTTTACACAAAAAAGGTGCACACTCCTGTGAAATGTACCTTTTTGTGTACAATTTGGCTGTTGCCAAAATGCACCAGTCATTCCCTAAGATAAGCAAGTCTATGTACTAAACCTCGTCTGAAAGTCTGTGTATATCTATACGCCTTCACTATGTGGGCTTGAAAGTGGAAATTCTCTTTTCCTATAATATGGCCACTTTATGACAAATTTTATCTATTTTTTTTTTAAGACGTGAATTGCTAATTTTTATTTATTTATTTATTTATTTTTTACGTTTACTTCAGAGACCAAGGGATATTTATTTAACCTGGCAGTAAAATATTCTTTTAACTTCAATAATAGACTCTGGAGTAAAGCCGATGTGCATCTTTCCACATACATGCACGTTTACTCTGAGCTCTGCCTCTCAGCTGAGACGGAGCTAGTCTGATGTGGGCATGTTATCAGCCAATCCTAGCAGGAACTCCCCCTTCACCAGCTGATTGGGGTCTGTCGGGCGGACTATCTCTTTGCTAGTGCAGAGAGAGACCTTTTTTTTTTTTTTGCATGCCACAGGGGTCCGGGACCTAGTTAAGGTCCCCTCTGTTGGTGCCATTCAAAAATGGCGGCTGGTGAGGGGATAATCTGGCATGTAGATTATAACGTACCCTCATACTAGGACCTATTTTTTCACTTGTGCTTCTATATATTATACTTGTGAGGTGTGAGTGGAGGGCCCCAGGCTTGGTGGATTTTCATCCTTTCAGTAGTTGAGCTGTGGCACTCCAGCTGTGGGAGGGACTACATTTCTCTTTATTCGGGGAGATGGCTGCCCTCGGCAGCTGGAGGGTGCCATAGTTTGAAAGTGGAAGTAGTTACACTGTTGCTGAAAGGATGTGAATCTGTTATCTCTGTTCTATTAACATGTTTTCCATTGACTCATTTGAGAAATTAAACCTTTTATTGGAACTGTAAATTTAAGGTCAGTTTTTTTTTGTTAACATATTTAACCTGGGTTGCTGTGGACCACATTTCCCATGATGCTCAGCCAGTCATTTGTCACAGGGATGGTAGTGGGTGTCCCGACTGAGGAGGTGCTGATGTTTCTTTCCTGCGAATGTAATGGAGTTTGTTTCGTCTTTCCAGAACCATGGCAGATTCTTACCTGTGCACAGAAAAGATCTGGATCGACAAGTTCAAGTATGACGATGCCGAGCGAGAGTATTATGAGAATCTAAGCAAGAAACTGGCACCGGACTCTGAGAACCAGCAACAGGTGAGACGCTGTGCATTGTACTGACTGCTGCATGTCCTACGCAGTATGTCTGTGACCTTAACAATGGGTTTATACACAGAATATCCACTCCAGTGCTCTGCCTTGTACCAGAGACGCCAGGCTGAATATACTAGGAGCATTTATACATCAATCCATTGGGCGTCCCCAGCATTTCTCCTGTGGTCTAAAATTTCTCCAGACTGAAAGGCCAAGGAATCTTTGGTCACTTGCTACGAGAGTAGAGTCACTAAGTTTGGAGTACTTGTGGTGGGCTAAGCAAAGTATGGCCATATATTGTGACTAAATCTCCAATTTGTTTTTCCATCTAAGCTAGGTGCTTTTAAAATATCTAAAATTTAAAAAATGTAAAAGGAACCTTAAGATAATATGTTGTACGGATGCACACTGCATTAATGTTTTACATTGTATGAATTTTGGTTACTCCAGTGGTGCTCTATGCAACATATGCCAGTTCTGGGGTGCTGTCCAAATACGTTTCAGAAACATAGAATGTGTCGGCAGATAAGAACCATTCACCCGTCTAGTCTGCCCAATTTTCTAAATACTTTTATTAGTCCCCAGTTCCCCATCTTATATCTAGGATATCCTTATACCTATCCCATGCATGCTTAAACTGCTTCACTGTATTAACCTCTACCACTTCTACTGGAAGACTATTCCATGCATCCACTACCCTCTCAGTAAAGTAATCCTTTCATTAGTTCCTGGCTTTCTCTTATATCTAGGATAGCCTTATACCTATCCCACGCATGCTTAAACTCCTTCACTGTATTAACCTCTACCACTTCTACTGGAAGACTATTCCATGTATCCACTACCCTCTCAGTAAAGTAATACTTTCATTAGTCCCTGGCCTTATCTTATATCTAGCATAGCCTTATACCTATCCCATGCATGCTTAAACTCCTTCACAATATTAACCTCTACCACTTCTACTGGAAGACTATTCCATGTATCCACTACCCTCTCAGTAAAGTAATACTTTCATTAGTCCCTGGCCTTATCTTATATCTAGGATAGCCTTATACCTATCCCATGCATGCTTAAACTCCTTCACTGTATTAACCTCTGCCACTTCTACTGGAAGACTATTCCATGTATCCACTACCCTCTCAGTAAAGTAATACTTTCATTAGTCCCTGGCCTTATCTTATATCTAGCATAGCCTTATACCTATCCCATGCATGCTTAAACTCCTTCACTATATTAACCTCTACCACTTCTACTGGAAGATTATTCCATACATCCACTACCCTCTCAGTAATGTAATACTTTCATTAGTCCCTGACCTTATCTTATATCTAGGATAGCCTTATACCTATCCCACGCATGCTTAAACTCCTTCACTGTATTAACCTCTGCCACTTCTACTGGAAGACTATTCCATACATCCACTACCCTCTCAGTAATGAAATACTTTCATTAGTCCCTGGCCTTATCTTATATCTAGGATAGCCTTATACCTATCCCACGCATGCTTAAACTCCTTCACTGTATTAACCTCTACCACTTCTACTGGAAGACTATTCCATACATCCACTACCCTCTCAGTAATGTAATACTTTCATTAGTTCCTGGCTTTCTCTTATATTTAGGATAGCCTTATACCTATCCCACGCATGCTTAAACACCTTCACTGTATTAACCTCTACCACTTCTACTGGAAGACTATTCCATGCATCCACTACCCTCTCAGTAATGTAATACTTTCATTAGTTCCTGGCTTTCTCTTATATTTAGGATAGCCTTATACCTATCCCATGCATGCTTAAACTCCTTCACTGTATTAACCTCTACCACTTCTACTGGAAGACTATTCCATGCATCCACTACCCTCTCAGTAAAGTAATACTTTCATTAGTCCCTGGTCTTATCTTATATCTAGGATAGCCTTATACCTATCCCATGCATGCTTAAACTCCTTCACTGTATTAACCTCTACCACTTCTACTGGAAGACTATTCCATACATCCACTACCCTCTCAGTAATGTAATACTTTCATTAGTCCCTGGCCTTATCTTATATCTAGGATAGCCTTATACCTATCCCACGCATGCTTAAACTCCTTCACTGTGTTAACCTCTACCACTTCTACTGGAAGACCTTACCATACATCCACTACCCTCTCAGTAATGTAATACTTTCATTAGTTCCTGGCTTTCTCTTATATTTAGGATCGCCTTATACCGCACCTAGAAAAAAAAAACCCACGCCCCATTCTCCTAGTTGTGCTTCTCTCAGGGTCCGACTCTAACGCATGTTTCATCCTGCCTTTTCTTGGCTGCATTATTTCAATGAGCTTTGGGCCGATGCTCTCTCTGCATGCTAAGATGTTACTCTAGTTGGTGCAAACCTACCAGGAAAAGAATTGGGAAATGGTAAAAAAAAATATATATATTTTTTAAAATGAGAGCGATTGAGCTGGAATCAGCTGGAATCCACCTATTACACAGTCAAGGAAATATACAGTCCCAAAGCAACTATTCCTTTCATTCCTTTCACTCTGCGTTCCCCATTCTGACAGATTATTTGCTCCTTTGGCTGGACTCCATCTCCAAAGCGCTGTGTGTGATCAGTAATGGTTAATGTGCCGCTCTGATTTCTGTTTGTGGTGATCAGGATCGGGGGGGGGGGGGGGGGATTCCTTTTCTAGCTCTGCGGCTATTTTTCTAATCCAATCTGAGGATTGCCTTGGGGCTATTAGTGCTGTCTTTACACTCAGGCCTTATTCATGAAAGAGGGAATATCAAACTAAATGGCTGAATTCTTTCATTCTTTGGCCTTAAAGGACAGTTCAATTTATTTTTCATGTGCTTAGTATAGAAGCAAAGTGAAAGCCCCTAATATGAGGATGACCTCTGACTGCCAGCTGCCATACTAGTGCGTAGAAATCCTAGTTTTCAAAGGGGATCGGACCTTGAGGGGCTCCCCTTTGAGAATAAGGGTCTATCTCTGTACTAGCAGTGAGAGAGCACCGTACCCGACGGACGCCGAGCGGGACAAGTCCCTTCTCTGATTTGTTATGCAAACGGTAAACCTTTCAGTGCACGCCAGTCTCCTATCTGGAGCAGAGAGTAAACACGCATGTATCTGAGGGTTAATAAAAGCTTGGTCGTCCTACAAAATTCCCTCTTTCATAAGTAAAGCCCTTACAAGTTTCACTGGCTGTGCCAACTGCGCCATATCCTAGCCTGAGGTGCCTTCCCACCGCTGCAGGATTCACAGATTGAAGAATGCCATTAAGTCCAGGTATTGAGCTGCGTTGCCATGTGAATTTTGATATCAGCCCCCTGTGAGAGCATCTTTGCTCCTGGTTAGGCTGTAACTGAAAGCCTTTTATCGGTTCCTCTTTCCCACTCCCGGTAACGTGTCCGTTTTTGTATGGTTCTTTATTGCACGGGCTGCAGGATGACGGAGCAAGCACAATCCTCCGAGATATTGCCAGAGCCAGGGAGAATATCCAGAAATCGCTAGCCGGAGTGAGTACCCATGAGCTCTCACCAGCAGACAAACCTGCTCTCCCTTCTATCCCCCTAACCTGTGTGTCTCTCCCTCATCCAGATCTGACACTGCCATTAAAGTGACATGCAAGGCCAAATTGTGAGATGCCCTGCTCCATTGCAAGGCATTCTGGGGGAAGTGCTTCACTCACTCTTCTAGGAGCTCAGGTGTGGATCTGATCTCCCCAGGCCATCTCACCTGATTATGAGGTAGTTAGGGATAGGAGAGGCAGAGAAGGCAAATTATCTGTGTCCAATGGGAAATAAAATGATTACTGTCGGCAAGAAAAAAACACTTCTTTGAAAGATTACACTGAGTTACTATTTTATATTCAAATTTAATGAGAGAATACAAGTAAAGTACCTTATAAAGCCCTCTCTCCTTGAATGTCTGAGCTAACATGTCCGCCCCCGATAGTTATACTGCCAACAGTGGGCGTTACATTTAGCCCCCCCATTCCCTTAGACTATCCTGATTGGTCATGCTGTGGATAATTTGCTTTCTCTGCACCGTCCCACCAGTCTCTAGATTGACGGGGAGTCTGATCCAGGTATCTATCAACTGTCATTAGTACTTTTATACTTTTTCAATAAAATAAACTGTATTAAATCACGATGCTGTGACGTGTGTAGATAACCATCAAATACACTGCGCACTCTGCACTGACGTCCAATCAGGTCCTGAGATGAAGTAAATGGAGGGCGGTTTGGAAATGTCATAATTTCTCCTTGCCTGTCACGGTGTACCCTGCTAACCATCCTCTCAGACCCTGTGTCCCTTTGCAGTTTGTGTCCTGCTGTTAACCCGATGATCCTTGTGAAGTTTCCTGGTAGTGCACAACGCGTTTCGCTTTATTACATTAGTACATTATATTCCATATATAGGGACTGCAACTCCCTTCATGGTGAACCAGCCAAAGGTAAAACGGGACCCAGTAGCAGCTCTATATGCTAATCAGTACAGGAAAGGGGAGAATTAAAAGATGGCAGTCTGTGTAGGTTTGTTATGTTTTTGTGCACCTCTGGTAGATGCATTGTGATACACGCTGCCCCAGCAGTGAGGCTGCCCCTGTCTTACTAATATCACTGCTTTACCATTTCACTTGTTTTTTTTTGTTGGGGGGGGGGGGGGAAGTTATATTTAGTTAAGTGAAATATTGCATAAAGTGTTGGCATTTTACGTAGCCTTGCTTTAATGAAAGAATATAAATAAAGTACCTTATTACGCTATTTTTCCCTGTATAGCTCGATCAGGGGGCGGACATGTTGTTTAGAATCTTTGCTCTGTATAGCTCTATCAGGGGGCGGACATGTTTAGTATCTTTGCTCTGTATAGCTCTATCAGGGGGTGGACATGTTGTTTAGAATCTTTGCTCTGTATAGCTCTATCAGGGGGCAGACATGTTGTTTAGAATCTTTGCTCTGTATAGCTCTATCAGGGGGCAGACATGTTGTTTAGAATCTTTGCTCTGTATAGCTCTATCAGGGGGCAGACATGTTGTTTAGAATCTTTGCTCTGTATAGCTCTATCAGGGGGCAGACATGTTGTTTAGAATCTTTGCTCTGTATAGCTCTATCAGGGGGCGGACATGTTGTTTAGAATCTTTGCTCTGTATAGCTCTATCAGGGGGTGGACATGTTGTTTAGAATCTTTGCTCTGTATAGCTCTATCAGGGGGCAGACATGTTTAGAATCTTTTCTTTGTATAGCTCTATCAGGGAGCGGACATGTTGTTTAGTATCTTGGGTTTGATGAATGAAGATCTGACCAAAGATGTCTTCCCCCTGATAGCTCTTATTCAGGGCATAAAGACTCAATAAGGTACTTTATTTGTAGTCTTTAATTAAAGCATTTCTAATTGAAATGCCTGCATTTGAGGCAATCTCTCAGATATAATTTCACTTATTTTCCCTGACTTGTCACATTCACCCTTTGCTGTTTGAGATGCATGAACATATATGAAAGGACAACTGTAGCAAAAAATTACGTTTAATTGAAAGTTTGCTACAAGTGTAGATTTATGTGTATTCTTTCATTAAATAATTTCTATATAAAGTTCCTTATTGAGCCTTCTTTACTCCATATCGTTCTCTCTAGGGGCAGACATGTTAGAATCATGGGATTCTAACCAACATGTCTGCCCCCTGAGAGAGCTATATGGGGTAAAGATGGCTCAATACGGTACTTTATTTGTATTCTTTCATTAAATCATTTCTATATAAAATGCCATCTTTCAATTAAACTTCATGTTTTACTTTGTTGTCCTATAAATATTAAAGCGTTTGCATGAAGGAATCAAACTTGCATTATAACGTGTATTCACCATGCACCATCCATTTAATACGAGCTGATAAGTATTCCATAAAATGGCTTTTACATATATAGATTTAATAAAATGGGCTCATGTTGTCATCCTCCTTCCTCCATATCAGAGCTAGATTACTGCAGTGGGTGTAGGATTTATAAACACTGACAGTCGGGCAGAGGGGATGGTAAGGAGCTTGTGGGGTTCTTGGAAGCTTGGAGTGTGGCCCTGCTGGCCCCAAAGCTCCCATGTTCTGTGATTCTGCTCATTCTTTATCACTCCCTTTATCAACTGGCACGAACGGTTTCACAAATACAAGGCAAAGTTACCGATGACGCGATTTGTATGGCAGAAACCCTCTGTGTATCTTGGCGAGTGTGTGTGGCAGTCGGTGCCGCGGCTCACCCTCTGTGTATCTTGGCGAGTGTGTGTGGCAGTCGGTGCCGCGGCTCACCCTCTGTGTATCTTGGCGAGTGCGTGTGTGTGGCAGTCGGTGCCGCGGCTCACCCTCTGTGTATCTTGGCGAGTGTGTGTGTGTGGCAGTCGGTGCCGCGGCTCACCCTCTGTGTATCTTGGCGAGTGTGTGTGGCAGTCTGTGCCGCAGCTCACCCTCTGTGTATCTTGGCGAGTGTGTGTGGCAGTCGGTGCCGCAGCTCACCCTCTGTGTATCTTGGCGAGTGTGTGTGGCAGTCGGTGCGCGGCTCACCCTCTGTGTATCTTGGCGAGTGTGTGTGGCAGTCGGTGCCGCGGCTCACCCTCTGTGTATCTTGGCGAGTGTGTGTGGCAGTCGGTGCCGCGGCTCACCCTCTGTGTATCTTGGCGAGTGTGTGTGGCAGTCGGTGCCGTGGTTCACCCTCTGTGTATCTTGGCGAGTGTGTGTGTGTGGCAGTCGGTGCCGTGGCTCACCCTCTGTGTATCTTGGCGAGTGTGTGTGTGTGGCAGTTGGTGCCGCGGCTCACCCTCTGTGTATCTTGGCGAGTGTGTGTGGCAGTCGGTGCTGCGGCTCACCCTCTGTGTATCTCTGCGAGTGTGTGTGTGTGGCAGTCGGTGCCGCGGCTCACCCTCTGTGTATCTTGGCGAGTGTGTGTGGCAGTCGGTGCCGCGGCTCACCCTCTGTGTATCTTGGCGAGTGTGTGTGGCAGTCGGTGCCGCGGCTCACCCTCTGTGTATCTTGGCGAGTGTGTGTGTGGCAGTCGGTGCCGCGGCTCACCCTCTGTGTATCTTGGCGAGTGTGTGTGTGTGTGGCAGTCGGTGCCGCGGCTCACCCTATGTGTATCTTGGCGAGTGTGTGTGGCAGTCGGTGCCGCGGCTCACCCTCTGTGTATCTTGGCGAGTGTGTGTGTGTGTGTGGCAGTCGGTGCCGCGGCTCACCCTCTGTGTATCTTGGCGAGTGTGTGTGTGTGGCAGTCGGTGCCGCGGCTCACCCTCTGTGTATCTTGGCGAGTGTGTGTGTGTGGCAGTCGGTGCCGCGGCTCACCCTCTGTGTATCTTGGCGAGTGTGTGTGGCAGTCGGTGCCGCGGCTCACCCTCTGTGTATCTTGGCGAGTGTGTGTGTGTGGCAGTCGGTGCCGTGGTTCACCCTCTGTGTATCTTGGCGAGTGTGTGTGTGTGTGTGTGTGGCAGTCGGTGCCGTGGCTCACCCTCTGTGTATCTTGGCGAGTGTGTGTGTGTGGCAGTTGGTGCCGCGGCTCACCCTCTGTGTATCTTGGCGAGTGTGTGTGGCAGTCGGTGCCGCGGCTCACCCTCTGTGTATCTCTGCGAGTGTGTGTGTGTGGCAGTCGGTGCCGCGGCTCACCCTCTGTGTATCTTGGCGAGTGTGTGTGGCAGTCGGTGCCGCGGCTCACCCTCTGTGTATCTTGGCGAGTGTGTGTGGCAGTCGGTGCCGCGGCTCACCCTCTGTGTATCTTGGCGAGTGTGTGTGTGGCAGTCGGTGCCGCGGCTCACCCTCTGTGTATCTTGGCGAGTGTGTGTGTGTGTGGCAGTCGGTGCCGCGGCTCACCCTATGTGTATCTTGGCGAGTGTGTGTGGCAGTCGGTGCCGCGGCTCACCCTCTGTGTATCTTGGCGAGTGTGTGTGTGGCAGTCGGTGCCGCGGCTCACCCTCTGTGTATCTTGGCGAGTGTGTGTGTGTGGCAGTCGGTGCCGCGGCTCACCCTCTGTGTATCTTGGCGAGTGTGTGTGTGTGGCAGTCGGTGCCGCGGCTCACCCTCTGTGTATCTTGGCGAGTGTGTGTGGCAGTCGGTGCCGCGGCTCACCCTCTGTGTATCTTGGCGAGTGTGTGTGTGTGTGGCAGTCGGTGCCGCGGCTCACCCTGTGGATCATCTGACCCGGGTCAGACAGTCTGACAAGCCACGGATCAGCTCAGTCTGGATGTGCATCACTTGCACTGGGATGTTGGTCACCTCATTGTATGATTAGAGAGCTAGCTTAGCTGCTCAGTGAGCTGAGGGTTTTGACCTGTGACCCAGTTTACACAATTCTCCCCTGTTTGCCCCCCGTCTGTGTTTAATTTAAACCTTTTCATACGTCAGTATGGAAATAAAGAATATATTAAAACCTGGCTTTATATCCATATGTCCTACGTGCTCCCAAGTGAATGTTTTCCGGTGTCAGTGGGATTGTTTGATTTCTAACATTCTTCCCTTGATCAGATTAATGTACAGTACTCCGCAGCAACCAATCTAAAGTGATATACGTTAGGAGATATAACCCTGGGTGTGGTCACTGCCGATGCCTCTCTGCTGCCCAGCTTGCCGTGCATGGCGTGTGGCTGTATGCATGTTGGATTTAGTATGTTTGTTCTGCTTCGTGCCATGTTTGCTGCAGATCACGGGTTGTTTCTGGCTAATGCCAGCCATGTTACGGCCTGTATGGTTCATAGTCCTTCCCTCTGCATACTTTCTGCATTTCCTGTCCTTCCCTGTCATCTGCATGTCTCATAATGTGCCTGACCTCTGACCTCTCATTAAACAAATCCACATTTCTTCCCCTTTCTAGCTCAGGACAGTCCTCCATAACCCTAGAGAAGCTCCGCCTTCCCTCCCCTCAAGCCAATCAGGTCCCAGTGCTGTAAGTTTTATTGTGAGAAAGTTTAAAGGAACCAGCTCCCTCCCATGTGGAATTTTGTCCTTCAGTGTTTGACGCTTTCGTGGTCAGAGTGTAAAGTATTACTGGCACTTCCTGCACGTACTGTCAGGGGTTAAACCCACCACAAAGAAACAAGCTGGCGTCTGTGACACCCCCACACTAGCATGACTGCAGCTGGCTAGCCGCTAGCACAGGTGGATGAGGGTTACACCCTGCCGTTGCGTCACGCGGTCCCTGCCGTTGCGTCACGCGGTCCCTGCCGTTGCGTCACGCGGTCCCTGCCGTTGCGTCACGCGGTCCCTGCCGTTGCGTCACGCGGTCCCTTTTCACCCACCTATTAACAGGCAGGAATCCGAAGCCAGCAGGATGCTGAGATTAGTCAGCAGTTTCACTCGTCCTGTGCAGATCCCATCCCCTGTCTGCGATGCCAGCGTCCCCGCTCTGCGCCCCTCTCTCTTTGCCTCTCTTGGTTTTGCTGGTGAGCTGTCACTATCTTCCCTCTGATCTAATGATTATTGGGGTCTCTGCATGATCCCTTTCCCAAACTCCGACGCCTTCTGATCTCTGCTTTAACAGCCGACATGCACAGTGAGGCTTATGTCAGGGGCCAGTGATTACTGACTGTGTTGCAAGCAGATGAGCAACAACACACTGCCAGCACATGATGGGTTAATTAGGTGCTGGGTTTGCAAACCTTAACTCGGATGGGAGTTTCACCCCTGGTTTCCCCTTCTGTGTTGCCAGCACCAGCTGCGCTGTGCTGCCAGGCCGCCATATGTTATGGTTTAATTGTTACCTCTCTGTACATCTTTTTTCCAGAGCACGGCTGCAGCGCCGGCCAGCAATGAGGACAACGGTGAACTCCTCTCCCGTGTCGCCAGTTTGGAGCAGGAGAACCAGAGCCTCCATAAAGGTGTGTGCCCAGTCTAGGGGTGTCGCTGTGCCCGGATCAGTGTTTGGAAGACTTTCTTGTTTTCACTAGTGCTCTGTGAAGAGCATCCAGCACGGTGTCTGCTTCTGGAGCGGCTTGGCATGCTGGGAAGTGGTGGGCAAATAGTCCCCTGAAGAATCACATGGAGGCTCCATTAAACCCTTGGTGACACAAGCTGTTTTAACACATCTGCAGTGTTTATTCCTCTTTCTCATTTACCTTATCCACAAATTACATGTTTGTTTGTTTTTTATTCAAGTTACAGGGCAATAGCTGGAAAGCGCGCACTGCCTTTTACTAATGTTGTTTTATGAGCTCATTTAAACACAGGACAAACATAGAACCTCCTGTGCCAGAAAGTTCATTATTTCCCCCATTTATACAGGTGTCCATTCTCTAAATGTTCCGCACCCTCCGTGGAACCCGGGGGAATGTTCCTGCAGTTTAGAACATTTGTAGAATTTCCCCCCCAGCTTTATTCACAGCCCACCATATTTTTTGGAATCTGATGGTTTGTGTGTTTATGAATGTGGCATTGCTGATCTCCTCTCCAATCAGGCACCATGATGCTTGTGAGGGATTTATTGTAACATTTTGTCTTCAGTGCTGAGCCCCACTATACTGGATACGATGTGATGTGTAATAAAAGAGCAGATAATACCATTTGTTTTTTCTCTAGTTGTGAAAGATCTGCAGCTTGCCATCTCTAAACTGGAGAACAGGATAAATACACTGGAGAAGTCTGCTACCTCAAACCAGTCCTCCCCTGGACACATCATCTGCAAGGTAAGTCACTTTACTACTGTCACCCCGGTGCAAGGTGCAGTCTCTTTAACCCCTTAAGGCATGTGGGCGTATATATACGTCCTGAAAAGCATGGTCCTTAAGGACCATGAGGACGTATATATACGTCCTCCGTTTTCATGTAGTGTTGCGCTCATTAGCGCAACACTACATGTCTGTAGCTACTCTCAGAGGCTGCTTCGGATCCGAAGCAGCCTCTGAGAGGGCTTTCAGCCCCCCCTCGACCCCCCCCCGCGCGCATACAATCACCGCAAATGTGATCGTATGCGCGCAAACACACATAGGCAGTGAAAGCTCATCACTGCCTATGTGTGTTAAAGTGTTGCAATGATGCCTCTATCGAGGCATCATGCAACACAATCTGTGCCCTCCTGGGCACCGCGATCACCCGGTGATCGTGGGTGTGTGCTGTATCGGAGGAGCATGCTCCTCCGATACAGCATGCCCAGAGGAGAGCGACGGAAGAGAGAAAAAAAAAATCTCTTCCGTCGCTCTGAAACCGCTACTTGACTGCCCCTACAGGCAGTTAGGCGGTATTACAGTTAAAAATAGAAAATTAATTAAATAAATAAAATAAATAAATAAATGGAAAAAGCTAACCCTTGATCTACTGAACCTAGATCTAGGGTTAGGGTCCAAATAGGGTAATAATTAGGGTTAAATGGGGGTTCGGATGATTACAAGGGTTAGATTAAGGGGTGGGGGTCAATTTAGGGTTAGATTAAATTTAGAGTTGGGGTAAATTTAGGGTTCGGGTTAAAAAAATCACTGTAGAAGAAAATGGTTAGAAAACAAAAAAAAAAACACTAATATTGTTTATTGCCCTATTACGTGAAATAAAACATAGACAAACAAGGAAACATTGATATTACTAAACTCAGGACAAATAGTAGAAATATATAGACGGGGTCTTTTTTACCATTTGTAATTGTGTAAAAAAAAAAATCAGGTCAAAGTTGGAAAAAGTGTTTTTTATGACATATTTTCATCATATTTTCTATTTTTTTTAATAGTAAATGATATCATATGATGAAAAATAATAGTATCAAATGAAAGCCCTATCTGTCCTTTAAAAAATGATATATAATTTGTGTGGGTGGACTGAACACAAAGAAAGAAATTCACAGTTCAGTAAACGTATGATAAAAATAATGGAATTCTGGTCTTCAAGGCACGTCAAATGCAACATAGCACTCGGTCACTAAGGGGTTAATACCTCTAAAGACAAACAGACGCATACAGGAAGGAGAGGGAGGCATGGGCGCATGCGGGGGCGGTCGGGGGAGAGGCAGGCATGGGCGCGCCTACAGGCAAAGGGGTGGGGAGAGCCCGGCACGGGCGCATACAGGCAGAGGGGTGGGGAGAGGCAGGCACGGGCGCGCATACAGGGGGGGGGGGGGGGGGGGGAAGGCAGGCACGGGCGCGCATACAGGCAGTGCGGGGGGGACAGATGCAGGCAGAGAGAGGAAGGGGGAGAGCTCGGTTTGCAGAGCTTATGGTTTGTATAAAACCTATGGGGTATTAATAATGAATTTGCTCTCTTGTACAGCTTCCTGCCCCAGAGAATGCCAAGCTTGCCCCACCTGCCCCTGTTCCTGTCCTTAAAAAGGCAGAGGCTGATGATGATGATGACGATGATATCGACCTGTTCGGCAGTGACGAGGAGGAGGAAGATGCTGAAGCAGCCAGGGTCAGAGAGGAGAGGTTACGCGAGTACGCTCAGAAGAAATCCAAGAAGCCTGGACTCATTGCCAAGTCCTCCATCCTGCTGGACGTCAAACCGGTGAGAATGACTGACAAGCCAGCCAATCCCGGGCCGCATTACCTGGGGGGTGCACCAGGCAGCATGGGGCTTTGTCGCTAAACACCCAGGGCTTTGTCGCTAAACACCCAGGGCTTTGTCGCTAAACACCCAGGGCTTTGTCGCTAAACACCCAGGGCTTTGTCGCTAAACACCCAGGGCTTTGTCGCTAAACACCCAGGGCTTTGTCGCTAAACACCCAGGGCTTTGTCGCTAAACACCCAGGGCTTTGTCGCTAAACACCCAGGGCTTTGTCGCTAAACACCCAGGGCTTTGTCGCTAAACACCCAGGGCTTTGTCGCTAAACACCCAGGGCTTTGTCGCTAAACACCCAGGGCTTTGTCGCTAAACACCCAGGGCTTTGTCGCTAAACACCCAGGGCTTTGTCGCTAAACACCCAGGGCTTTGTCGCTAAACACCCAGGGCCTCATTCATGAAAGAAGGAATTGAGACAGGAATTTCACACTTCAGGCCAAAGTAGCAGAGTTGGGAAGATCGTCCTGTTCAGTTGGAGAATTTTTCCAACTCTGCTGCTTTGGCTTTAGATTTGCAGTTTCCTGGCGTTGCCTCTCCTGAATGTAAAGCATTAGGGATGAGAGTATTGCTGGCAGTGGTAGGACAGGGGTCATATCCTAGGGGGTAGGAGGATGGGTCACACCCGATGCTGGGTGCGGCTACGGATGTGGTGAAAGTATTACTTTATCCCCAACTGATGTTAATTGGGACATTCAGCTAAAAATAGAACAGCGATATAACTGCAGCTGATTCTGTACATGGGGCCTTCCCGAGGGTGAACAGAGGGCCCTATATGCAAATGACCTGGTGGGAAATGTGTAATTTGCATATCAAGACACAGTTATGTCATAAATGGGAGACACCACAGGTAATTAACCCCTTAACGACAGATGACGTGCCAGGCACGTCACGGCAAATCGAGGACTTGCCGACAGCTGACGTGCCTGGCACGTCATGCACTAAACTGAGTAAAGAAAGCGACCAGCGGTCGCTTTCTTTACTCTAACGGTGTTGCTACAATGCCTCTAGGTAGAGGCATTGTGCAACACCCCCCAAAAGTGCAGGGGCGCGCTACGATCACTCCACGGAGTGATCGTAGCAGCCATTTAAAAATGGCTGCGCCCACTGCACACATGTGCTTAGAAAGCGAACGATCGTTCGCTTTCTAAGCATCTGCGGTGTTTCTAAAGTGCCTCGCTAGCGAGGCACTTAGTAACACCTTGATGCTCCCCAGAGCCGATGGTGGTCGCTCTCCTGAGCGACCCCATCGGCTCAGTAGAAGGGAACGCTGCCTATACAGGCAGCGCTTCCCTTCTAATGGCAAGAGCATCGGAAGTGAAAGTATTTCACTTCCGATGCTCTAGGGGGAGCCAATCGATGCCGGCACAACAGATCTATGTGATCTGTGTGCAGGCATGTATGATAAGTGCTCTGATGAGCACTTATCATACTGTCAAAGGCAATATTAGCAAATATTGCCTTTGACAAGTATTGATCTGCCTCCCTCACCTTACTAGTTATAGTAAGGGAGAGAGACAGATCAGATAAAGTAAAAAAATAAAATAAAATAATAAAACAAATATTTAATAAAATTTTAAACACCAAGGGCTTTTATAAAAGCCATTTAACCCCTTCCCTGCCATTGATCGCTGTGTACGCAGTGATCATACACAGCAGCACATTTTTTGCTGTCTGTGCATTTTTTAGGGGTTAATTTTTTTTACTGTAATTCATTACAGTATAAAAAAAAGCTCTTTTAAGAGAGATTAACCCCTTTCTTGCTGTAGATCACTGCCTAAGCAGAGATCTGACGCAAATGCAGCAATCTTGCTGCAGAAGCATTTTTAATTTTTTTAAAACTTTTTTATTACACCCGTCACGTGTTAATTATACCCGCTAGGGGACTACGTTTAACGTAATTTTTTTTTTAAATAAGAGCTATTAACCCCTTCCTTGCCGTATATCACTTCCTAAGCAGCACATATGGTCACTGCCTAAGCAGTGCATATGGTCACTGCCTAAGCAGCGCATATGGAGCAATCTAGTCGCAGAAGGATTTTTTTTTTGCTATCAGCATTTTTTTTGTCAGACTCGCTAGGGGTTAATTATACCCACTAGGGGATTACGTGTATTCCTTTTGAAGCTGTCTGAACACGTGTATAGCGATCAGTAACAGCCGATCAGTGGCAAAGGTGGTTTGGTGATTTCTCAGATGAGCATCACCATTCGTCTGGTTCGATCAATATTGGTAAATATTGTTCTGACCCATATGGATCTGCCTCCCTCTCCTCACTTGAGTTTTAGTGAGGGAAAGAGACAGATCTGTATAACATAATTTTTTAATTGTAATAAATTAAATAAAATGTTAAAAAAATTGTGAGTCCCAAGGGCTTTTATAAAAGCCATACCCTTTGTATAGTGTAGTGTATTAACCCCTTCCCTGCCACTGATCACTGCACAGCAGAAATTTTTTTCTTGTCTGTGCATTTTTAGGGGTTAATTTTTTTGTACAGTACTACAAAGGCTCTTATAAGAGCTATTAACCCCTTCCTTGCTCTACATGTTCAAATTCCAAGTTTGAAAATCAAAAAGCGCACCTCTCAAATGTAGCCTTTCAACACCCAACAAAGCTGACAAAGCTATGCATGGGTGGTATCCCTGTGCTCGGGAGATGTTGCTGAACATATATTGTGGTATTGTTTGTCAGTGACACATACCGAAATATGTGAATTTGTGTCTAAAGTACAATGTATGTGGGAAAAAATACACAATAAAATGACTACCACAAACTTTGACAAAGGCTGGTGGTAGAATTGGTGCATGGAAAGTGTTAAAATAACACCATTTAAAATAGCCTAGGGTGTCTACTTTTACAAAATATATACTTTTTGGGGTAAAATACACTGTCCTACTTTAAAAAAAAGTCCCAAATGAAAGATGGGCTCAGGCTGGCTACACGTCAATATTCCAAGTTGAAAATGCGCACCTTCACAATGTGGCCCTTTTAGCCCCCAAACAACCCAACAAACCTATGCATGGGTGGTATCCCTGTACTCAAGAGATGTTGCTGAACACTTATTGGGGTGTTATTTGGCAGTGACACATACCAAAATCTGTAAATTCATGTCTGAAGTACAAGGTTTGTGAAAAAAAAACACAAAAAAATGACTACCACAAACTTTGACAAAGGCTGGTGGTAGAATTAGTGCATGGAAAGTGTAAAAATACCACCATTTGAGATAGCCTAGGGTGTCTACTTTAAAAAAATATATGGGTTGATGTGGTAAAATACACTGGCTGGTTTCAAATATGTCCCAAATGGGACATGGGTGCAGGCTGTCTGCATGTCAAAATTTCAAATTGGAAAACCAAAAACTTCACCTCCCAAATTTGGCCTTTTACCCCCCAAACAATCCAACAAACCTATGCATGGGGGGTATCCCTGTACTCAAGAGATGTTTCTGAACACTTATTGGGGTGTTATTTGGCAGTGACACATACCAAAATCTGTAAATTTATGTCTGAAGTACAAGGTTTGTGAAAAAAAAACACAAAAAAATTACTACCACAAACTTTGACAAAGGCTGGTGGTAGAAATAGTGCATGGAAAGTGTTAAAATACCACCATTTGAGATAGCCTAGGGTGTCTACTTTTAAAAAATATATGGGTTGATGGGGTAAAATACACTGGCTGGTTTCAAATATGTCCCAAATGGGACATGGGTGCAGGCTGTCTGCATGTAAAAATTTCAAGTTGGAAAACAAAAAACTGCACCTCACAAATTTGGCATTTTAGCCCCCAAACAACCCAACAAACCTATGCATGGGTGGTATCCCTGTACTCAGGAGAAATAGTAGAATCTATTTAGCATGTTTTTTCGTTCGCTATTGTCGATGAGGAGAAGTTGTTTCAAATAAAAACAAAGAAATTTGTGTATTTTTTTTTTTTTTACCATATTTTATTATTTTTTTTTAATAATATGATAAGATATGATCAAAAATATGGCATCCATAGAAAGCCCTTTTTGTCCCGATAAAAACAATATATAATATGTGTGGGTACAGCAAATGACGAAGAAGAAAATTACTGCTAAACACAAACAGCACAGAAATGTTAAAATAGCCATTGTCCAGAAAGGACAAAAATGTTTCAAAGGCTCTGTCCTTAAGGGGTTAAAACATGTCCATGTAAGTCTGCTAGCACAATGTATTGTATTCACTTACAGTATAAGCAAGGTTTGGATTGCAGCCTGTGCTGCAGGATATCAGTGCTTTATGAATAACTGGTATTTACTACTGTAGAAGTTCAGGCAGAAACCAGACCCTCCCCCAAAAGAGTAATACATGACTGGCAGTATTAATGGGACTGAGCTGGGAAGACTCCTGTATAAATTGTCCTTCTGGTGTCTGCAGTGGGATGACGAAACAGACATGGCCAAGCTGGAGGAGTGCGTGAGAACGGTACAGATGGATGGCTTGCTGTGGGGATCCTCCAAACTGGTGCCGGTGGGTTATGGCATCAAGAAGCTTCAGATCCAGTGTGTGGTGGAAGATGACAAGGTTGGGACAGATATACTGGAGGAGGAGATCACCAAGTTCGAGGACTATGTAAGTCTCTTCCAAGCTCATTTTTAGTAGTCTTGTTTTTGTTCGACAACTTTTAAAAAATAAATCTATATCTGTGAAGGCTAACCTTGGCACTGCAGGTGGTCACAAATCAGACTGCCAAACATCTGCAGTGCCAAGGTTGGCCATAACTGGTTCATATGGTTTTTATAGTGGATCTTTATTATTTCAGCTAAATGGGAGAATTTATCCAACTAGGCTATTTTGGCCTTAAGTTTAAACTTCCCTTTTCAATTATTTGATGAATAATCACTGAGATGGGGGCATGTCATCTAAACAGTGTTTACAGGGAGTGTAGAGATGTACGGCGGATCTATCTGTACAGAGCAAGTAGTAGTTTTAAATGACCCTCCCCATTTGAGATCGCCCTGCATGGAGGATAATGTGTATAGACCGGCAGCATCTGCCATCAATACTCCACGCATCAAACGCTTTCTAAACGTAACCTTGTTTTTATTGTGTTCACAGGTGCAGAGTGTGGACATCGCTGCCTTCAACAAGATATAAAATACTGACAAATAAACAAACGTGCAGAAAGTACACTGTGTGCTGGTTTATTGGGAGGTGATGAGCTCGCACAGACTGTACACTGCAGGAAGTACACTGTGTGCTGGTTTATTGGGAGGTGATGAGCTCGCACAGACTGTACACTGCAGGAAGTACACTGTGTGCTGGTTTGAGAGATGATGAGCTCGCACAGACTGTACACTGCAGGAAGTACACTGTGTGCTGGTTTGAGAGATGATGAGCTCGCACAGACTGTACATTGCAGGAAGTACACTGTGTGCCGGGTTTTTGGGCGATGAGCTCGCACAGACTGTACACTGCAGGAAGTACACTGTGTGCCGGTTTATTGAGAGATGATGAGCTCGCACAGACTGTACACTGCAGGAAGTACACTGTGTGGCGGGTTATTGAGAGATGATGAGCTCGCACAGACTATACACTGCAGGAAGTACACTGCGTGCTGGTTTATTGAGATGATGAGCTCGCACAGACTATACACTGCAGGAAGTACTTTGTGCCGGGTTATTGAGATGATGAGCTCGCACAGACTGTACACTGCAGGAAGTACTCTGTGTGCCGGTTTATTGGGATGATGAGCTCGCACAGACTGTACACTGCAGGAAGTACACTGTGTGCTGGTTTATTGGGATGATGAACTAGCACAGACTGTACACTGCAGGAAGTACACTGTGTGCAGGTTTATTGAGAGATGATGAGCTAGCACAGACTATACACTGCAGGAAGTACACTGTGTGCTGGTTTATTGAGAGATGATGAGCTAGCACAGACTGTACACTGCAGGAAGTACACTGTGCCGGTTTATTGAGAGATGATGAGCTAGCACAGACTATACACTGCAGGAAGTACACTGTGCCGGTTTATTGAGAGATGATGAGCTCGCACAGACTGTACACTGCAGGAAGTACACTGTGTGCTGGTTTATTGGGAGGATGAGCTCGCACAGACTGTACACTGCAGGAAGTACACTGTGTGCCGGGTTACTGAGATGATGAGCTCGCACAGACTGTACACTGCAGGAAGTACACTGTGTGCCGGTTTATTGGGATGATGAGCTCGCACAGACTATACACTGCAGGAAGTACACTGTGTGCTGGTTTATTGGGATGATGAGCTCGCACAGACAGTACACTGTGTGCCGGTTTATTGGGATGATGAGCTCGCACAGACTGTACACTGCAGGAAGTACACTGTGTGCTGGTTTATTGAGAGATGATGAGCTCGCACAGACTGTACACTGCAGGAAGTACACTGTGTGCTGGTTTATTGGGATGATGAGCTCGCACAGACTGTACACTGCAGGAAGTACACTGTGTGCCGGGTTATTGAGAGATGATGAACTAGCACAGACTGTACACTGCAGGAAGTACACTGTGTGCCGGTTTATTGAGAGATGATGAACTAGCACAGACTGTACACTGCAGGAAGTACACTGTGTGCCGGTTTATTGAGAGATGATGAGCTCGCACAGACTGTACACTGCAGGAAGTACACTGTGTGCCGGGTTACTGAGATGATGAGCTCGCACAGACTGTACACTGCAGGAAGTACACTGTGTGCCGGTTTATTGGGATGATGAACTCGCACAGACTATACACTGCAGGAAGTACACTGTGTGCTGGTTTATTGGGATGATGAGCTCGCACAGACAGTACACTCTGTGCCGGTTTATTGGGATGATGAGCTCGCACAGACTGTACACTGCAGGAAGTACACTGTGTGCTGGTTTATTGAGAGATGATGAGCTCGCACAGACTGTACACTGCAGGAAGTACACTGTGTGCTGGTTTATTGGGATGATGAGCTCGGACAGACTGTACACTGCAGGAAGTACACTGTGTGCCGGGTTATTGAGAGATGATGAACTAGCACAGACTGTACACTGCAGGAAGTACACTGTGTGCCGGTTTATTGAGAGATGATGAACTAGCACAGACTGTACACTGCAGGAAGTACACTGTGTGCCGGTTTATTGAGAGATGATGAGCTCGCACAGACTGTACACTGCAGGAAGTACACTGTGTGCTGGTTTATTGGGAGGATGAGCTCGCACAGACTGTACACTGAAGGAAGTACACTGTGTGCTGGTTTGAGAGATGATGAGCTCGCACAGACTATACACTGCAGGAAGTACACTGTGTGCCGGTTTATTGAGAGATGATGAACTAGCACAGACTGTACACTGCAGGAAGTACACTGTGTGCCGGTTTATTGAGAGATGATGAGCTCGCACAGACTGTACACTGCAGGAAGTACACTGTGTGCCGGTTTATTGAGAGATGATGAGATCGCACAGACTGTACACTGCAGGAAGTACACTGCGTGCTGGTTTATTGAGAGATGATGAGCTAGCACAGACTGTACACTGCAGAAAGTACACTGTGTGCCGTGTTATTGGGATGATGAGCTCGCACAGACTGTACACTGCAGGAAGTACACTGTGTGCTGGTTTATTGAGAGATGATGAGCTCGCACAGACTGTACACTGCAGGAAGTACACTGTGTGCTGGTTTATTGGGATGATGAGCTCGCACAGACTGTACACTGCAGGAAGTACACTGTGTGCCGGTTTATTGGGATGATGAGCTCGCACAGACTGTACATTGCAGGAAGTACACTGTGTGCCGGGTTTTTGGGCGATGAGCTCGCACAGACTGTACACTGCAGGAAGTACACTGTGTGGCGGGTTATTGAGAGATGATGAGCTCGCACAGACTATACACTGCAGGAAGTACACTGCGTGCTGGTTTATTGAGATGATGAGCTCGCACAGACTATACACTGCAGGAAGTACTTTGTGCCGGGTTATTGAGATGATGAGCTCGCACAGACTGTACACTGCAGGAAGTACTCTGTGCGCCGGTTTATTGGGATGATGAGCTCGCACAGACTGTACACTGCAGGAAGTACACTGTGTGCTGGTTTATTGGGATGATGAACTAGCACAGACTGTACACTGCAGGAAGTACACTGTGTGCAGGTTTATTGAGAGATGATGAGCTAGCACAGACTATACACTGCAGGAAGTACACTGTGTGCTGGTTTATTGAGAGATGATGAGCTAGCACAGACTGTACACTGCAGGAAGTACACTGTGCCGGTTTATTGAGAGATGATGAGCTAGCACAGACTATACACTGCAGGAAGTACACTGTGCCGGTTTATTGAGAGATGATGAGCTCGCACAGACTGTACACTGCAGGAAGTACACTGTGTGCTGGTTTATTGGGAGGATGAGCTCGCACAGACTGTACACTGCAGGAAGTACACTGTGTGCCGGGTTACTGAGATGATGAGCTCGCACAGACTGTACACTGCAGGAAGTACACTGTGTGCCGGTTTATTGGGATGATGAGCTCGCACAGACTATACACTGCAGGAAGTACACTGTGTGCTGGTTTATTGGGATGATGAGCTCGCACAGACAGTACACTGTGTGCCGGTTTATTGGGATGATGAGCTCGCACAGACTGTACACTGCAGGAAGTACACTGTGTGCTGGTTTATTGAGAGATGATGAGCTCGCACAGACTGTACACTGCAGGAAGTACACTGTGTGCTGGTTTATTGGGATGATGAGCTCGCACAGACTGTACACTGCAGGAAGTACACTGTGTGCCGGGTTATTGAGAGATGATGAACTAGCACAGACTGTACACTGCAGGAAGTACACTGTGTGCCGGTTTATTGAGAGATGATGAACTAGCACAGACTGTACACTGCAGGAAGTACACTGTGTGCCGGGTTACTGAGATGATGAGCTCGCACAGACTGTACACTGCAGGAAGTACACTGTGTGCCGGTTTATTGGGATGATGAGCTCGCACAGACTATACACTGCAGGAAGTACACTGTGTGCTGGTTTATTGGGATGATGAGCTCGCACAGACAGTACACTGTGTGCCGGTTTATTGGGATGATGAGCTCGCACAGACTGTACACTGCAGGAAGTACACTGTGTGCTGGTTTATTGAGAGATGATGAGCTCGCACAGACTGTACACTGCAGGAAGTACACTGTGTGCTGGTTTATTGGGATGATGAGCTCGCACAGACTGTACACTGCAGGAAGTACACTGTGTGCCGGGTTATTGAGAGATGATGAACTAGCACAGACTGTACACTGCAGGAAGTACACTGTGTGCCGGTTTATTGAGAGATGATGAACTAGCACAGACTGTACACTGCAGGAAGTGCACTGTGTGCCGGTTTATTGAGAGATGATGAGCTCGCACAGACTGTACACTGCAGGAAGTACACTGTGTGCTGGTTTATTGGGAGGATGAGACCGCACAGACTGTACACTGAAGGAAGTACACTGTGTGCTGGTTTATTGGGAGGATGAGCTCGCACAGACTGTACACTGCAGGAAGTACACTGTGTGCTGGTTTATTGAGAGATGATGAGCTCGCACAGACTATACACTGCAGGAAGTACACTGTGTGCTGGTTTATTGGGATGATGAGCTCGCACAGACTGTACACTGCAGGAAGTACACTGTGTGCCGGTTTATTGAGAGATGATGAGCTCGCACAGACTGTACACTGCAGGAAGTACACTGTGTGCTGGTTTATTGGGATGATGAGCTCGCACAGACTGTACACTGCAGGAAGTACACTGTGTGCCGGTTTATTGAGAGATGATGAGCTCGCACAGACTGTACACTGCAGGAAGTACACTGTGCCGGTTTATTGGGAGGATGAGCTCGCACAGGCTACACTGCAGGAAGTGCAGCAATGACATTCAGTGCATTTTGAACGCATGCACGCCAGATCATTTCTGGAGTAGAAGTGATGTAGTTAGTACTGGACCCCTCACCACCCCTGATTGGGTTGGATTAATTCACATCTGTGAACCGGCTGTACAGTGCAGACCAGCAGATAACACCTATAGACTTAATGGGTCTCAGTAAAGAGGGAATTGAGACAGAATTGCAAACTTAACGCCAAAGTACTGGATTTGGAGAATTTTCCCAACGTTGTTCCTTGTGCCTAAAGGTTAAACTTGGCTTATATTGAGAACGTAGAGGATACATTGTGTAAGTAGACGTGCAGTATAGATATCTAATGATGGAGAACGTGTCTGCTTCCTGAGCATGACTGGCCTCAGATGCAAATCAACTCATTTTCAATGGGAAATGTGTAATTGTCATATCCAGCCACAAGGTGATGTCATCAGTAGTGGACATCAGACACATTTACACACATCTTCCTCTTGGAGTAACACAATGTATAGATCATGTTACTCTCCAGTCACAGGTTAGACCTTGATTAGGTTTCATCTGCCTGGTGTGAGGGGCTGGATGGAGACCGTCTGTGATGTGAGGATCTAGTCATGTTTCCAGGCTGCACAGGGACAGATACTCCCATTTCATACATTATTTCCTGTTGAATAAGGCTGTTTGAGAAACCTGGTTTATTCTATGAGCAGATACTCTGTGCCACCAGTGTAATACTCTATCTGTAATGATTGAACCCCTGGAACAGCACGTATCAGGCAGAGAGAAGAACCATTCCACCAGTAAGATGGCCTGGGAGGAGATGGTCCTTATAGTGCGATGTCTTGCATCTCCCTGAATATGGTCAGACAGACACAGGATTTCACACACTGATAGGGCCAATGGCACATCTCACAGAGACTTACTGGTCATAATGGGTTTGTAACCTCATCCAGCAAGAAATAGTGAGCTATATACAAAATATACACAGAATCATACCTCTTACAGTCTCCAAATCAGGTCATAGTTTTTGGGATGTAAATGGAGACCCCAGAAAAGCACAGGCCAGAGTAGAGGGTGGATCATGAATACATCTGGGTAACCCCGCTCTCCCCTTACTGGATGGGGTTACACTGGATTGAGTTACAGTAGATGGGTTACATTGGATGAGGTTACAGTGGATGGGGTTACTCTGGATGGAGTTACAGTAGATGGGTTACACTGGATTGAGTTACAGTAGATGGGTTACACTGGATTGAGTTACAGTAGATGGGTTACATTGGATGAGGTTACAGTGGATGGAGTTAGTGATAGTGGATGGGGTTACACTGGATGGAGTTACAGTAGATGGGTTACACTGGATGAGGTTACAGTAGATGGAGTTAGTGACAGTGGATAGGGTTACACTGGATGGAGTTACAGTAGATGGGTTACACTGGATGAGGTTACAGTAGATGGAGTTAGTGACAGTAGATAGGGTTACACTGGATGGAGTTACAGTAGATGGGTTACACTGGATGAGGTTACAGTAGATGGAGTTAGTGACAGTGGATAGGGTTACACTGGATGGAGTTACAGTAGATGGGTTACACTGGATGAGGTTACAGTGGATGGAGTTAGTGACAGTGGATGGGGTTACACTGGATGGAGTTACAGTAGATGGGTTACACTGGATGAGGTTACAGTAGATGGAGTTAGTGACAGTGGATAGGGTTACACTGGATGGAGTTACAGTAGATGGGTTACACTGGATGAGGTTACAGTAGACGGAGTTAGTGACAGTGGATAGGGTTACACTGGATGGAGTTACAGTAGATGGGTTACACTGGATGAGGTTACAGTGGATGGAGTTAGTTACAGTGGATGGAGTTACAGTAGATGGGTTACAGTGGATAGAGTGACAGTGAATGGGGTTACACTGGATGGGGTTACAGTGGATGGAGTTACAGTAGATGGGTTACAGTGGATGGAGTTACAGTAGATGGGTTACACTGGATGAGGTTACAGTGGATGGAGTTAGTTACAGTAGATGGGTTACACTGGATGAGGTTACAGTGGATGGAGTTAGTGACAGTGGATAGGGTTACACTGGATGGAGTTACAGTAGAAGGGTTACATTGGATGAGGTTACAGTGGATGGAGTTAGTGACAGTGGATAGGGTTACACTGGATGAGGTTACAGTAGATGGGTTACACTGGATGAGGTTACAGTGGATGGAGTTAGTGACAGTGGATGGGGTTACACTGGATGGAGTTACAGTAGAAGGGTTACATTGGATGAGGTTACAGTAGATGGAGTTAGTGACAGTGGATGGAGTTACAGTAGAAGGGTTACATTGGATGAGGTTACAGTAGATGGAGTTAGTGACAGTGGATGGGGTTACACTGGATGGAGTTACAGTAGAAGGGTTACATTGGATGAGGTTACAATAGATGGAGTTAGTGACAGTGGATAGGGTTACACTGGATGGAGTTACAGTAGAAGGGTTACATTGGATGAGGTTACAGTGGATGGAGTTAGTGACAGTGGATAGGGTTACACTGGATGGAGTTACAGTAGATGGGTTACAGTGGATGGAGTTACAGTAGATGGGTTACACTGGATGAGGTTACAGTGGATGGAGTTAGTTACAGTAGATGGGTTACACTGGATTGAGTTACAGTAGATGGGTTACACTGGATTGAGTTACAGTAGATGGGTTACACTGGATTGAGTTACAGTAGATGGGTTACACTGGATGAGGTTACAGTGGATGGAGTTAGTGACAGTGGATAGGGTTACACTGGATGGAGTTACAGTAGAAGGGTTACATTGGATGAGGTTACAGTGGATGTAGTTAGTGACAGTGGATAGGGTTACACTGGATGAGGTTACAGTAGATGGGTTACACTGGATTGAGTTACAGTAGATGGGTTACACTGGATGAGGTTACAGTGGATGGAGTTAGTGACAGTGGATGGGGTTACACTGGATGGAGTTACAGTAGATGGGTTACACTGGATGGAGTTACAGTAGAAGGGTTACACTGGATGAGGTTACAGTGGATGGAGTTAGTGACAGTGGATGGGGTTACACTGGATGGAGTTACAGTAGAAGGGTTACATTGGATGAGGTTACAGTGGATGGAGTTAGTGACAGTGGATAGGGTTACACTGGATGAGGTTACAGTAGATGGGTTACACTGGATTGAGTTACAGTAGATGGGTTACACTGGATGAGGTTACAGTGGATGGAGTTAGTGACAGTGGATGGGGTTACACTGGATGGAGTTACAGTAGAAGGGTTACATTGGATGAGGTTACAGTAGATGGAGTTAGTGACAGTGGATAGGGTTACACTGGATGGAGTTACAGTAGAAGGGTTACATTGGATGAGGTTACAGTGGATGGAGTTAGTGACAGTGGATAGGGTTACACTGGATGAGGTTACAGTAGATGGGTTACACTGGATTGAGTTACAGTAGATGGGTTACAGTGGATGGAGTTAGTGACAGTGGATGGGGTTACACTGGATGGAGTTACAGTAGAAGGGTTACATTGGATGAGGTTACAGTGGATGGAGTTAGTGACAGTGGATGGGGTTACACTGGATGGAGTTACAGTAGAAGGGTTACATTGGATGAGGTTACAGTAGATGGAGTTAGTGACAGTGGATGGAGTTACAGTAGAAGGGTTACATTGGATGAGGTTACAGTGGATGGAGTTAGTGACAGTGGATGGGGTTACACTGGATGGAGTTACAGTAGAAGGGTTACACTGGATGAGGTTACAGTGGATGGAGTTAGTGACAGTGGATGGGGTTACACTGGATGGAGTTACAGTAGAAGGGTTACATTGGATGAGGTTACAGTAGATGGAGTTAGTGACAGTGGATGGAGTTACAGTAGAAGGGTTACATTGGATGAGGTTACAGTGGATGGAGTTAGTGACAGTGGATGGGGTTACACTGAATGAGGTTACAGTGGATAGAGTGACAGTGGATGGAGTTACAGTAGATGGGTTACTCTGGATGAGGTTACAGTAGATGGAGTTAGTGACAGTGGATAGGGTTACACTGGATGAGGTTACAGTAGATGGAGTTAGTGACAGTGGATAGGGTTACACTGGATGAGGTTACAGTGGATAAAGTTAGTGACAGTGGATGGGGTTACAGTGGATGGAGTTACAGTAGATGGGTTACACTGGATGAGGTTACAGTAGATGGAGTTAGTGACAGTGGATGGGGTTACAGTGGATGGAGTTACAGTAGATGGGTTACACTGGATGAGGTTACAGTGGATGGAGTTAGTGACAGTGGATAGAGTTAGTGACAGTGGATGGGGTTACACTGGATGGAGTTACAGTAGATGGGTTACACTGGATGAGGTTACAGTGGATGGAGTTAGTGACAGTGGATGGGGTTACAGTGTTATTTGTGTCACTGATTTGATCAGTTTCTCCATGAGATGTGCCATTGGTCCTATCTGTGAGGGTTGTGTGATATCCTGTGATTTATTGATCCTTGTTTTCCCTCCTTATTGTTTAGTTACATATTTCTGCCGTTATTTTTGCAGTTATCCTGTTCCTGAGTGTATTTGTTCTCTACCCTCCTCAGGCTTTGCAGCTCCTCTCACATTTTCCCCCCTCTCCATTGTCCTGTCTTGTTGTCGTTCCTCCATGGATTATTATTCAAATAAAATAACATACAGAGGCGACGCTAGACTTTGTGAGGCCCTCACAGACCCTCATAATTAAATATAATATATTCAAGCCATAATGAAATTGAACTGTATGAATAGAAATTAGACTTAAAGCCCAGCTTCTAGGAATTGTATGTGTCTCAGAATTATTCTACAAATATCAATAAACAAAAACACTTGTTATAAAGTGTGTGGCTGACTAACTCACATCCTTTTTTTTTGTGTCCTAAATATGTAACATAGTAACATAGTAATTTAGGTTGAAAAAAGACACAAGTCCATCAAGTTCAACCCTTCTACCTATCATTACAGCTTTTGATCCAAAAGAAGGCAAAAAACCCCCTAAGGAAGCTATTTCGAATTTTGCCTCCTGGGGGAAAAAATTCCTTCTTGACTCCAAAAGGGCAATCAGATTTCTCCTTGGATCAAAAAGCTCTTTTATTAATGCTCATTCTATTATTAATACCCCTGTATGTTCTGCTTTCCTAAAAAAACATCCAAACCATTTTTAAATGCATCTATTGTGTTTGCTAGCACTACCTCTCTTGGCAGGGAGTTCCATAACTTTATTGTCCTAACCGTAAAGAATCCCTTCCTTTGCTGGCTATGAAATCTTTGCTCTTCCAGTCTGAGGGGGTGACCTCTTGTTCTTTGTACATTTCTATTAATGAACAGGTCACTGGAGAGCTCTTTATATTGGCCCTGAACATATTTATATAATGTTATCATATCCCCTCTGAGACGCCTTTTTTCTAACGTATATAAATTACATTTTTTAAGTCTCTCTTCATAACTAAGATCCTCCAAACCCCTTATTAATTTTGTAGCTCTCCTTTGCACTTTTTCTAGTTCCTTAATATCCTTTTTAAGGACTGGTGCCCAGAACTGTACTGCATATTCAAGGTGAGGTCTTACCATTGATTTGTAAAGAGGCAAGATGATATCCTCCTCCCGTGAATCTATACCTCGTTTTATACATGCCAATATCTTATTGGCCCTTGCAGCTGCTGACTGGCATTGGGCACTGTTGCCAAGTTTGTTGTCTATAATTATTCCTAAATCCTTTTCATTAGTAGTTTTTCCCAGGGAAAAACCATTTAACGTATATGTTGCTTTGTTATTATTTTTCCCATAATGCATAACTTTACATTTGTCTATATTGAACCTCATTTGCCACTTTACTGCCCAGTCCCCCACTCTGTCCAAATCTTCCTGTAAAGAAAAAACATCAAGATTAGTCTTTATTGCCTTACCTAATTTAGTGTCGTCCGCAAACACATAGACATGGCACTCAGCACAATGTGGCAGATCATTAATAAACATATTAAATAGAAGAGGGCCCAAAACAGACCCCTGAGGTACTCCGCTTAATACCCTTGTCCAATTTGAGAATTTTCCATTTACAACAACCCTTTGTGTTCTATCTTTTAGCCAATTTTCAATCCACATACACACATTTGCCCCCAAACCTATTTCTCTCAATTTGTAGAGTAACCTTTTGTGTGGAACTGTATCAAATGCTTTCGCAAAATCCAAATAGATCACATCAACTGCCACCTAGATCTATATTTTTACTGACTTCTTCATAGAATGTTATTAAGTTTGTTTGACAAGACCTGTCTTTCACAAAACCATGTTGACTTTTACTAATTATATTCTGGTTCAAGATGTATTCTTGAGTGTACACCTTTAGCAATCCTTCAAATAGTTTCCCCACTACAGATGTCAAGCTCACTGGCCTATAATTACCTGGCAGAGATTTTGATCCCTTTTTAAATATTGGAATGACATCCGCCTTTTGCCAGTCTGTGTGTGTGTATTTGATCAGCATATGAATATATGTGCTAGTATATCTGATCAGATAAGCACACTGTGAGCATGCTAGTGTGTGTATGCGTATCTGATCAGCATACGAGTGTTAGTGTTCACATTTAGGAGACATATGATCAGATATACTAGCACATATATTCATATGCTGAACAAATACACACACACATCTATGTCCCCAATCGTCAGGGCCATCTATGTCGCCAAGCAGCTGGTCAGGGCCATCTGTCGCCAAGCAGCTGGTCAGGGCCATCTATGTCCCCAAGCAGCTGGTCAGGGCAATCTATGTCCCCAAGCAGCTGGTCAGGGACATTGTTGTCCACCCTGTCAAAATGTGTGCCCAGACAGCTTACCACTGCCCTCATTATCCTCAAATGGGTTGGCAGAGCCATATCTGTCCCCATACAGCTTATCATACACTCACTCAGCCAGCACATACTCAATCATAGACAAAATAAGCCAGGACACACTTACAGACGCACTCAGTCAGCACACAATCACTCAAAGACACACTCAGTCAGCACACAATCACTCACAGACACACTCAGCCAGCACACAATCACTCAGACACACAATCACTCATAGACACACTCAGCCAGCACACAATCACTCACATACACACTCAGCCAGCACACAATCACTCATAGACACTCAGCCAGCACACAATCACTCACAGACACACTCAGCCAGCACACACTCACAGACACACTCAGCCAGCACACACTCACAGACACACTCAGCCAGCACACAATCACTCACAGACACACTCAGCCAGCACACAATCACTCACAGACGCACTCAGTCAGCACACAATCACTCATAGACACACTCAGCCAGCACACAATCACTCACAGACACACTCAGCAAGCACTCACAGAAACGTTCTCACGGACCATGTTGTGCTGGCATTTCTGAGCTGCCTGTTTGCTATTCCTTGCTGCGCCGGACGCACTGTGACAGTGGGGGCAGAGCAGAGCGGTCTTGTACAGAAAGTTAACAGTATGCGATCCACACCATTGCACACAATGAGGGGTACGGGGGGGGTGTCTGTGAAGTGCCAACGCCTATGGCAGCGTTAAGCTCCCGTCACATCAAAGGCTATTAGGCGAGTTAGGTCAGATAGGGCACCAGTTCCGCACACAGAGCAGAGAGTGTAGATCAGTATGAATGAAATGCCGTGAGCGGAGTGTATTAATACCCCTGCCCGCTCCACTACTCCAGTTATCCGGGGGCAATACCAGCTGACTGTATTAAAGGAATAAATTAATTTCTGTTTATTGGAAAGTTTGCATCACGTCTGTCATATCAGCAGAGCTTCTGTTTTACAGACAGTTGTCCTTTTATTACGGGCAGATGTCAGACAGTCGGACTGGTCTATAATCAGTGGGGATAAGGAGACTATGCTGAACATAATATAATCCTTGGCCCGATCTTATCACACAGCCCTGTCTGCTTCGCCATCAGATCAATAGAAACCTCACCAGCTCATAAACCGTATTACAAAGGATTAATTCAGAGGAAGATAGCAGCAGACATCTCTCAGTGTTTATATATTATTATTATTTTAGTAAAAATAGATTTCCTTCCCACAGACAGAGGATGGCTCCTTAGTGGAAAGCACTGGCAGTCAGTTTTCTATGGTGTGAGCATCTGACCCACATCCATTCTCCCATGGCGTTAATCCTCCGGAACGGCCAGCGGCTGGACAAGGTCAGAGGAGGATCTCAGCGGAGGTGATTTTTCAAGGTGCTCAGCAAACACTGGAGTTTCTCCGTCACTGCAACCTGGATGGGAAGTTACAGACGGACATGAAGCTGGGATTACTTCCCGTGGCAGTACAGATTGTAAAGCAGAGCGTTTGGCACCAGGTGCTTTGTAGATGAGAGAGAATTGCAGGAAACTTGTGGCTGAAATGTAAAATTTCCCTTTTTATGCATGAATCCCCCAATGCTGGATAAAAGCCTAGCTGTGTGCCACTTCTAGGTCTGCCTCAAAATACAAGATACCAGCAAATGACAGCTCTGCGGAAGGACTGGGGGGGATATTGTTCTATTGTTCAGTTACAGTAACACTAGAGAGTCGATGAGAAGAGAGGCTGTATCCAGATTCTCCGAAAGACGGAGTATACGTTAACTTACTGGATATGGAAGTGGATTCTCGAGGTTCCGCTGTTCCTCCCGGAGGCTGTGTAGGGACCGCTGTGCATAGGAGCGGATTTGGTGAATACTGTGCGGAGGTTGGTCAGTTGTCAGCTGTAAGTACATATTAACACTGCATGAGTCAATAATGGGGGGTGCCAGCAAGTATTGATACACAGACAGCGATCTGTCCAGTCTAGGCGTCGGTGAGTAATCCACAGACAGGGATCTGTCCAGTCTAGGCGTCAGCAAGTATTAATACACAGAAAGGGATATGTCCAGTCTGGGCATCAGCAAGTATTACTACACAGACGGCGATCTGTCCAGTCTGGGCGTCAACAAATATTAGTACACACACAGGAATCTGTCCAGTCTAGTAGTCAGCATGTATTCATACAGGCAAGGACCTGTCCAGTCTGGACATCAGCAAGTATTCATACACAGACAGGGATCTGTCCAGTCTAGGCGTCAGCAAGTATTCATACAGACAAGGACCTGTCCAGTCTGGACGTCGAGTATTAATACACAGACTAGCATCTGTCCAGTCTAGGTGTCAGTGAGTATTCATACGCAGCCTGGGGTCTGTCCAGTCTAGGTGTCGGCAAGTATTAATACAGACGGATCTGTCCAGTCTGGGCATTAGCAAGTATTACTACACACACAGGGATCTGTCCAGTCTGGGAGTCAGCAAGTATTACTACACAGACGGGGATCTGACCAGTCTGGGCGTCAGCAAGTATTACTACACAGACGGGGATCTGTCCAGTCTGGGCGTCAGCAAGTATTACTACACAGACGGGGATCTGTCCAGTCTGGGCGTCAGCAAGTATTACTACACAGACGGGGATCTGTCCAGTCTGGGCGTCAGCAAGTATTACTACACAGACGGGGATCTGTCCAGTCTGGGCGTCAGCAAGTATTACTACACAGACGGGGATCTGTCCAGTCTGGGCGTCAGCAAGTATTACTACACAGACGGGGATCTGTCCAGTCTGGGCGTCAGCAAGTATTACTACACAGACGGGGATCTGTCCAGTCTGGGCGTCAGCAAGTATTACTACACAGACGGGGATCTGTCCAGTCTGGGCGTCAGCAAGTATTACTACACAGACGGGGATCTGTCCAGTCTGGGCGTCAGCAAGTATTAATACACACACAGGGATCTGTCCAGTCTGGGCGTCAGCAAGTATTCATACAGACAAGGACCTGTCCAGTCGGGACGTCAACGAGTATTAATACACAGACTAGCATCTGTCCAGTCTAGGCGTCAGCAAGTATTCATACACAGCCAGGAATCTGTCCAGTCTAGGCGTCAGCAAGTGTTCATACACAGCCAGGAATCTGTCCAGTCTAGGCGTCAGCAAGTGTTCATACACAGCCAGGAATCTGTCCAGTCTAGGCGTCAGTGAGAATGAATACACAGACAGGGGAAGGGGCAGCATGTGAAGTGGGACAGGGACCTTTCCATTCTGAAAGCAGACACGGTGCAGACACTCCACACTGCTGGGCGTCACTCTCTCTGCTTCTCGAATTCCATTCAGCTTCCAGATCTTCACTTCCTTTCCACCCTCGGGAGCCGGCTCATCCTTCAGGGACAGGAGGTCCAGGAATGGGTGGCCTACCACAGGAGAGGGACACGGTTACAGGCATGTCCACACTGAGCAACGCTTGTGCCTAGTTACAAGCAAAATCCTATCACACTCAGTATTCCCTCCACTGGAACATGGGAGAGACCTAAAGATTATGTCTAATATGCAACTGCTAGACTTTGACTTGACATAGAGTCAGTCCCAGGAAACAGGAATGTGCAGCTGACTGTCATCCGACACATCTACTCACCGTCAGCGTCATACAGCCGATGTATAGTCTTGCTACCTGGAAGGGTCATTTTCTCTTCTTCCTCACTCAGTTTCATGCAAGGCACGTCATTCACCTGGACAAGCTGCAGAGAGATGGACACGGGGGGGCAGTGAGACCCTCTAGATCCTCCACACAGAAAGCAGCCAAATCATAGGGCTTTATTTCCTGGCTATTCTCTCCTTCAGGAATAAAACCCATAGTGATAATCTTCTCCTCCTGGGAGAGTACGTATAGTCCAGACACAGCCTGAACGGCCAATACAAGGGGCGAGCTTTGATTTAAAGGGTCTCGAAGGTGAAACTAAACTTTATTTATCCTGTGTTAGCAGAACTGTCTACTGGTATTTAAAAGAAATGTTCCTTAAGGATGTGATGGAGCGAAGATTAAAAGGCCGAGAAAAATATATATATAAAAAATTAATCTGATAAAAACATGGAAAGGGAATATATTATAGTAGTAGTATTACTGACTTGCATTATAACAGATATTTATATATTAGCTCGATTATTTGCTTGATTATAAGACCACCCTGATTATAAGACGACCCCGCAAACTTTGGATATTCCTTTAAGAAAAAAACTAAAAGCCTGAATATAAGACTACCCTATAGGGAAAAAAGTTTAACTTGTATATATGTAAATTGCTTTTTAATATTTAATAAAAAAATGTATATTATACAAATGCATTTCTTGTTTTTATTTCCTTTTATGTGCCAATGTGGCCTCTCCCCCCCCCCCCCCCAAACTTCTCTCTCTCCACCTCCCTCGTCTCTTCCCCCCTCCCCTTGTCTCTCTGTCCTCCCTCCCCTTGTCTGTGTCTCCCCCCTCCCTCCCCTTGTCTGTCTATGTATCCCCCCCTCACCTGTTTCTTGATCCCTGGTGGCTAGTGGGGGCAGCCGGGGGATGCTCTGCTGGGGACCTGGATCACAGTCTTATAGTCTGAACTCAATTTGAGGTCAGATTATAAGACGACCTCGAATGTAAGACAAGGGGTATTTTTCAGAGCATTAGCTCTGAAAAAAACCTTGTCTTATATTCAAGCAAATACGGTAGGTTTGATTTAATCCATATTGTGTGAGGGTTCCCAAGGCATACAACCAATAGATCTCCTCCTCTTGCAGTGGGCAGGGATAGATTTTGGCGGGATTGACCCCGTGATCACGCTGTCAGTTGGAAATCCAAGCTCCGGAGGTAAGTGGCACAGGTGGACATGATGCCGGGTGGTCCTGGAGCTGGACCTGATGCCGGGTGGTCCTGGAGCTGGACAGTACCACGGCTCTAATGGTTAGTGAGCTGCAATGTGAATTATGTTTTCCTTTGAAGTGGAGAGGGACTGCACAATGTTCTGAACCACATGCAATTCCTCTTCTGTGCTCATTACATGGGAGCGGAGGGGGCTATTATATTTTTTATGGTGATATTTTTCTGTAATGCGTTTTGCAGACACTGGATCTTGTATTCCAATATTCCGATGTTTAGACATGATATTAGGAATGTGTCCGACGCACTCCGCGGACTCGGGAATACATTTTATCTCCTATTGACGTGGATCCTCCAACATGTCTTCTCTGTTAGTATTACTGATTTAATCTCGGTGTACTTTGGGATGATCATGTTTTGCCTTGAACTGGATCTCCATCACATCACATTCTCTTTCAAAGTCTTCATTCCTGGAACAATTCCTTTTTACCCTTCTCCTCCGGCCATATGGCGTGTTCGTTCCGCTATCTCTCTGTTCTGTACAGAGTAGCGTTTCTGACCTCACGGACTAGTGCAGTTTTTTATCTTATCCAGGCGACGGAGTTATTGAAGCCACACACCAGGCTGAACTTTGATTTACCCCTGAATCATCAAATTTGACACCATCACGGAGGAGGCGGGGCTGTTTATATTTATTTGTTAATTACTGCACTATGGGGATATATTTATTAATTTTAAATTATACATGTTCAGGAGGTTTCATTTTATAAAGACTTAAGAGTCTACAACTACGGCTAAAACTAGTCATGTATTAAATCGTCGTCTAATGACATCAGGCTCCTCTATCAACACGCAAGTCACAGGGCTGAATATCTTGGAATAAAAGTAAAATGTACGAGGCGGGTGGGATAAGAATTGCTCACCTTGTATACGCAGCCCAGCGACGGCTGAAGAGTGCAGGTCACCAGGTGAGTGCCGACCCCAATCATGTTTATTTCATTCTTCTGAAGGGGAGGTAGACAGAATGAAAACACGGGACATACATGTACACGGAAGACTTGTAACAGAGGTAACCCAAAACATGCATTTTCCCGAGCCCATCACTCACGTCTTGGGCCAGGAGTTTCAAGCTTTTCTCGCTGATATTGTTACTGACCACGATGGATAATTTCTCAAAATCGGGAATGTTAAATCTGAGGAGGGGAGAAGGTGATGTCAAGCTATTTTCTGCATTTATATTGTATTATGCAATATTTCTTCATGCTATCCTGTGCATTAGTAAAAGAACATCTTCCAGTTCTACTCTGACAGATACGAGAGGGATCTATATTTCTATATTGTAAAAGATCAGGTGAAATTATATTGGTTTTTATAAAGATAAAAAGCTCAGATCTACGTCACGCAATTGCTCCAAAATCATCAAGAAATTAATAAAAATGCAGCATAATACAGGGTAAGAAGAGCTTTGTTACGTAATCTTCACAGTAAGTGGAGTAACAGATAGAGTATTAGCCATGAGACTAATATACAATGCATCACACACTGATACTGGTAGTAATTCACCAATATTTGCCACTGATGTGATTCCAGTCAGAGGTGAAAGCCCCCGATTCCAGTGGATCACTTTTACGGGGTAATCTATCAGGTCTAGTTAATTGCTGTTTAGTTCCTGTTTGGTTGGATGTTAATATGTCGGTTGAGTTATGTTAACCTGATTATGTCTGAATATAAGACTCAATAACTGTTCATTCCTGTTCTGCTCCTATACTGGTGTCTGGTACTTAAATGGCGGAGGGTCCTGTCTGGGGAATTAGAGCAGCTACCTACAGCACTGGTTCTGTCTGGTGAATTAGAGCAGCTACCTACAGCACTGGTTCTGTATGATGAATTAGAGCAGCTACCTACAGCACTGGTTCTGTCTGGTGAATTAGAGCAGCTACCTACAGCACTGGTCCTGCCTGGGGAATTAGAGCAGCTACCTACAGCACTGGTTCTGTCTGGTGAATTAGAGCAGCTACCTACAGCACTGGTCCTGTCTGGTGAATTAGAGCAGCTACCTACAGCACTGGTCCTGTCTGGTGAATTAGAGCACCTACCTACAGCACTGGTTCTGTCTGGTGAATTAGAGCAGCTACCTACAGCACTGGTTCTGTCTGGTGAATTAGAGCAGCTACCTACAGCACTGCTCCTGTCTGGTGAATTAGAGCAGCTACCTACAGCACTGGTTCTGTCTGGTGAATTAGAGCAGCTACCTACAGCACTGCTCCTGTCTGGTGAATTAGAGCAGCTACCTACAGCACTGGTTCTGTATGATGAATTAGAGCAGCTACCTACAGCACTGGTTCTGTCTGGTGAATTAGAGCAGCTACCTACAGCACTGGTCCTGTCTGGTGAATTAGAGCAGCTACCTACAGCACTGGTTCTGTCTGGTGAATTAGAGCAGCTACCTACAGCACTGGTCCTGTCTGGTGAATTAGAGCAGCTACCTACAGCACTGGTTCTGTCTGGTGAATTAGAGCAGCTACCTACAGCACTGGTCCTGTCTGGTGAATTAGAGCAGCTACCTACAGCACTGGTTCTGTCTGGTGAATTAGAGCAGCTACCTACAGCACTGGTTCTGTCTGGTGAATTAGAGCAGCTACCTACAGCACTGGTTCTGTCTGGTGAATTAGAGCAGCTACCTACAGCACTGGTTCTGTCTGGTGAATTAGAGCAGCTACCTACAGCACTGGTTCTGTCTGGTGAATTAGAGCAGCTACCTACAGCGCTGGTTCTGTCTGGTGAATTAGATAATTAATAAATCAGATTTCCTATTTTATGGAATAGCTGCTATTCTGCTGACACAATGTATGGCACAGTATAAGCAATGTTTAGGTGACAGAGACTCTACATTATCTCAGCACCTATATCTCATCTCTATAATCAGTGACATCATGGAGCGGCTTGGAGATCTCTTTATTCCTGTCTACAGGGTAATCACACATAACATATCCTATAGGAGCCAGCGTGCCCTGGAGCATGGACTTTGCTCTGAACCTGGCATGTCACACACGTGTACACTAAACATGCCATACATTGAGTGTTTCTAAGAAAGGAGCATTATATTATCAGTCAGGAAATAAAGGAGAAAGATAATCCTTTACAGCATGGGAGGTTATTCCAGGTATCTACTACTCTTTACAGTGTCAGCCTTTACTGCTTCCGCTGGGAGGTTATTCCAAGTATCTACTACTCTTTACAGTGTCAGCCTTTACTGCTTCCGCTGGAAGATTATTCCAGGTACCTACTACTCTTTACAGTGTCTGCCTTTACTGCTTCCACTGGAAGGTTATTCCAGGTATCTACTACTCTTTACAGTGTCAGCCATTACTGCTTCCGCTGGGAGGTTATTCCAGGTATCTACTACTCTTTACAGCGTCAGCCATTACTGCTTCCGCCGGGAGGTTATTCCAGGTATCTACTACTCTTTACAGCGTCAGCCATTACTGCTTCCGCCGGGAGGTTATTCCAGATATCTACTACTCTTTACAGTGTCAGCCTTTACTGCTTCCGCTGGAAGATTATTCCAGGTACCTACTACTCTTTACAGTGTCTGCCTTTACTGCTTCCGCTGGAAGGTTATTCCAGGTATCTACTACTCCTTACAGTGTCAGCCATTACTGCTTCCGCTGGGAGGTTATTCCAGGTATCTACTACTCCTTACAGTGTCAGCCTTTACTGCTTCCGCTGGAAGATTATTCCAGGTACCTACTACTCTTTACAGTGTCTGCCTTTACTGCTTCCGCTGGAAGATTATTCCAGGTACCTACTACTCTTTACAGTGTCTGCCTTTACTGCTTCCGCTGGAAGGTTATTCCAGGTATCTACTACTCCTTACAGCGTCAGCCATTACTGCTTCCGCCGGGAGGTTATTCTAGATATCTACTACTCCTTATAGTGACAGTGTATTTTAGATAACTATTTGACGCCCCGGGGCGCAGTCATGTGACTGGCAGGTTGTACTCACTCTCTTGTGCACACTTGGAAGATTTTCCTGATCTGCACAGATTGGCGGCTCAGATCTCCGCTGTCCAGCCGCACCCCAATCGCTTGGTATCCCAGCTGGTGCAAGGCCAAAGCCACGGCGCAGAAATTAGGCACGCCACTCCTACACGGGGTGAAGATGTGATTAAAGGGTTACATGTTGGTCCATCCAGTGCATTACTCCCCAAATGGTACAGATGTATAATACAGAGCCAGATGGACCAGGAGCCAGGGAACAAATCAGGGAGGACGGTAGGGAATTAAGGGAGCAGGCTTCCCGGGATTTGGGAGGACCTTGTATAATACATGTGAAATGCACTTATTTAGATTTTAAAACAAGTCCCAGTTTCTCCTGTCGTTTTACATTGAAAATAATTTCAGCGGGGCTTCTATATTCAGTTATATAGCTATAGCCAGTGGCGTCCCGAGGGGGGTGCGGACCCCATCGGGTGACACCAACCCTAGTGACGCCTCTGGCTATAGAAACAGCAATTAGTCTGTTAAACTTTATATTCAGGTTTTAGAGAACGCCAGACTGATTATAAGGAAGATCTGTTTCCTTTACGTTTTAATATTTATCCGCCGCAGACCCCGGGAACCAATGATCTAAATATAAAATCTGCAGCCCTGTATTATGGGTTTGACAAATCCCATAAATTCGGGACAGGATCCAAAAAACGGGACTACCCCAGGAAATTTGGGATGGTTGGCATATATGGTGTATACAGAGTATAGGTGTCAAACTGCAGCTTGCACATCATCTCCCATCAGTTAAGAGGTGGCTGGGCAGTATGGGAGATGTAGTTCACTAGCAGCTGGAGCTCCTGATAGAGCTATAAGGTCACATCCCTTCCCAAGCTCCTGCTGTATCACTCTAATCACTTTCCAGCACCTGACCATCCTTGGATGAGGGGTCACCTATGACAATAAATGATTGCCCCAGCTATTTTACCCCCACACTCTGCCTCTGATCCAATCAGATTCACCTCTTACATCAACACGCTGTAAGTATCTACCACCATCAGGAAGGTGAGAGGGAAGGCGATGGCGTAGGTGACGAAGGCCACCAGTTCACCCAGATTGGTTTGATCTTCAGACACCGTCAGGACTCTGCAGACTTTCTTCAGCCAGGACTGAGACAGAGCCAGCAAATCCAGTCCTGCTTCCTGCGCGTTCGATGGTCTCAGGATCTGTCAGGTACAGAGAGGGGACAAGGTCAGTCAGCAGCTGAGCCCCCCTCAAAACCTGGACCCCCTTAAGCTCAACCACAAGACGTCATAGTTACCCGACACTGCAGCTCATCAGGAGAGGAAAAAGACGAAACGAACGAGTGGGCAACAGACCCGGCCACGGGAATCCCAAACAGCTTGCCAGCAAGAACATTACTGGTGCAGTCAAAGCCTGAGACAAGAGGGGCAAGAAGAACACAGGGGCAGAGTTATAACGAGGGGCAAGAAGAACACAGGGGCAGAGTTATAACGAGGGGCAAGAAGAACACAGGGGCAGAGATATAACGAGGGGCAAGAAGAACATAGGGGCAGAGTTATAACGAGGGGTAATAATAACACAGGGGCAGAGTTATAACGAGGGGTAATAATAACACAGGGGCAGAGTTATAACGAGGGGCAAGAAGAACACAGGGGCAGAGTTATAACGAGGGGCAAGAAGAACACAGGGGCAGAGTTATAACGAGGGGCAAGAAGAACACAGGGGCAGAGTTATAACGAGGGGCAAGAAGAACACAGGGGCAGAGTTATAACGAGGGGCAAGAAGAACACAGGGGCAGAGTTATAACGAGGGGCAAGAAGAACACAGGGGCAGAGTTATAACGAGGGGCAAGAAGAACACAGGGGCAGAGTTATAACGAGGGGCAAGAAGAACACAGGGGCAGAGTTATAACGAGGGGCAAGAAGAACATAGGGGCAGAGTTATAACGAGGGGCAAGAAGAACACAGGGGCAGAGTTATAACGAGGGGCAAGAAGAACACAGGGGCAGAGTTATAACGAGGGGTAATAATAACACAGGGGCAGAGTTATAACGAGGGGTAATAATAACACAGGGGCAGAGTTATAACGAGGGGTAATAATAACACAGGGGCAGAGTTATAACGAGGGGTAATAATAACACAGGGGCAGAGTTATAACGAGGGGTAATAATAACACAGGGGCAGAGTTATAACGAGGGGTAATAATAACACAGGGGCAGAGTTATAACGAGGGGTAATAATAACACAGGGGCAGAGTTATAACGAGGGGTAATAATAACACGGGGGCAGAGTTATAACGAGGGGTAATAATAACACGGGGGCAGAGTTATAACGAGGGGTAATAATAACACAGGGGCAGAGTTATAACGAGGGGTAATAATAACACAGGGGCAGAGTTATAACGAGGGGTAATAATAACACAGGGGCAGAGTTATAACGAGGGGTAATAATAACACAGGGGCAGAGTTATAACGAGGGGTAATAATAACACAGGGGCAGAGTTATAACGAGGGGTAATAATAACACAGGGGCAGAGTTATAACGAGGGGTAATAATAACACAGGGGCAGAGTTATAACGAGGGGTAATAATAACACAGGGGCAGAGTTATAACGAGGGGTAATAATAACACAGGGGCAGAGTTATAACGAGGGGTAATAATAACACAGGGGCAGAGTTATAACGAGGGGTAATAATAACACAGGGGCAGAGTTATAACGAGGGGTAATAATAACACAGGGGCAGAGTTATAACGAGGGGTAATAATAACACAGGGGCAGAGTTATAACGAGGGGTAATAATAACACAGGGGCAGAGTTATAACGAGGGGTAATAATAACACAGGGGCAGAGTTATAACGAGGGGTAATAATAACACAGGGGCAGAGTTATAACGAGGGGTAATAATAACACAGGGGCAGAGTTATAACGAGGGGTAATAATAACACGGGGGCAGAGTTATAACGAGGGGTAATAATAACACAGGGGCAGAGTTATAACGAGGGGTAATAACACAGGGGCGGAGTTATAACGAGGGGCAAGAAGAACACAGGGGCAGAGTTATAACGAGGGGCAATCATTGCGTTACACATTAGCACATACTGCGGCAGACATGAGCTGGGTTACTATGGTGCGTTCGGAGCAGGAGTGCAAATAAAATCTCCCACAGGAGTAGCAGAGTCGCAACTTTAAGCGCAAAAAAAATAATCAGCCCCATAGTACATAACCCGATTATCATTATGGCAAGCACAGCAAGCCCACTGTTTAAACATGCCCCTTATCAAATAACAAAGCAGAACACGCCATTAGTGTAGACCAGGAGCCAGGGAGCTCTGCTGCTAGCTCCTAACATTTGGATTAACTAGAACCTTGTGGAATAACCACCTCCCTGGCTCCTAATTATATTACTAGGCTGGCTCCTAAAATGGTGTGTTAGGCAGGCCCTGATTTAGCCGTCTTGCAAAGCCGAATTTCCAGCAGCCAATCACAATAGAGGATCTGGCACATCTGAAAACAATGGCACACAGGCTCCCACACTGGTACATCTGACAATCAAGCCCTGGAGTGCGGAGCGCTATCACCAACCCAGTGCATAGAGCTCCAAACACACCCAATGCCGCGTGCAGAGAAAGGCCAGCTGAACGAGCGCAGAGCGCCCTCTAGTGCAGGCGCATTGCCTTAGGGAGTTCTGTTCACCAGACACCTCTGATGCCAACAGAACTCGCCAACGGGGAACCTAGAGAACCAACGCGCTTGTAATTCACTCTCCATCTTTAAAAATATCTGCAAAGAAGCACACGACAGAATATATGCTGAACCCATCAGTCATTTACTTAAAGGACAACGGGCATCAAGGTATTACGTTCTGTTTAATTGAAAGATGTAAAGATTTTAATAAAAGAATAAAATTAAAGCAACTTAATGAGCCCCTTTTACTTTATATAACTCTATCAGGGGGCAGACATGTTGGTTAGAATCTTTGCTCTGTATAGCTCTATCAGGGGACGGACATGTTGTTTAGAATCTTTGTTCTGTATAGCTCTATCACGGGGCCGACATGTTGTTTAGAATCTTTGCTCTGTATAGCTCTATCAGGGGATGGACATGTTGTTTAGAATCTTTGTTCTGTATAGCTCTATCACGGGGCCGACATGTTGTTTAGAATCTTTGCTCTGTATAACTATCAGGGGATGGACATGTTGTTTAGAATCTTTGCTCTGTATAGCTCTATCAGGGGATGGACATGTTGTTTAGAATCTTTGCTCTGTATAGCTCTATCACGGGGCGGACATGTTGTTTAGAATCTTTGCTCTGTATAGCAGTCACGGGGCAGACCATGATAGAGCTAGATGAAGCAAAGACTGCTCATTAAGGTGCTTTATTTGTATCTGGTCATTAAAGGATTTATATTAAAAAAAGCCTACATTTGATACAATCTTTCAATTAAACAGAATTTCCGCTCCCCAATATATACTGCATTGCAACCTTTGCGTTGAGCGGTATGATTGCTGTCATTACTCAGGGATAAAGATTTACAGTTTAATTCATGAACTAGGGGACTCCAGGGAAGGCCGAAACTTAAAGAGACTGTTACCTAAGCACCGCCTGTCCCCTAAGCACCGTCTTTACTGTGAATGAAGAAAATGCTAAATTACTGAAAATGATCTGTACATTGCTTTAGAAAAATTGCAGCAAATGCGTAAATGTTTAGGTGATACAGTCCGTTTAAGGCCAAAGAGGGAGAGTTTGGCTTTAAGTCTGAAATTCCCTTGTCAATTCCCTGCTCCTGAATGAAGCCCATAGTTACAGTGAGATGCCGCACTCACCCCCCATGAAGGAATATTTGGAAGCAGAAAGCCCTCCATCCCGGCCTTGAGCTCGTCTCAAACCCATTTCCACCAGTTTCTTGTCGGATCCAGCTGCCAATCGGTACCTGGCGGCATTGGTCCCCACTAGGCTGAAGCAGCAAAAGCACAATCACAGCATGGGGAAAATACAAATGCAGGGAATTGACAAGGGAATTTCATAACTAAAGTCCACAGTATCCTGTGCAGCTGAATCGGATTCTTTTTCCAACTCTGCTACTTTGTCCTTTAGTTTGACCTTCCCTTCTCAATTCCATCTCAAATAGTAGCCCAAATAGTCAGGTTGGAAGTGATGATCCAGAGGCAGTCAGTCTTTATTACCCCATGGGTTTATCCAGTCACCCACCGTACCCACCTGGCATAATTCACCAAGCACAGCAAGGTGGTCTCTAAAAGCTGCACCACCAGCAGCGGACCCCTGACCTTCATCAATGGCTCCTGAATGTGATAAGACAAAGAGAAGGTCAAAGCAGTTACCCCCACAGCATCCAACTCACTCTGCACCCCTCCGACTCACTCTGGGACCAGGCCAACTCACTCTGGGACCAGGCCAACTCACTCTGGGACCAGGCCAACTCACTCTGGGACCAGGCCATCTCACTCTGGGACCAGGCCATCTCACTCTGGGACCAGGCCATCTCACTCTGGGACCAGGCCATCTCACTCTGGGACCAGGCCATCTCACTCTGGGACCAGGCCATCTCACTCTGGGACCAGGCCATCTCACTCTGGGACCAGGCCATCTCACTCTGGGACCAGGCCATCTCACTCTGCACCCCTCCAACTCACTCTGCACCCCTCCAACTCACTCTGCACCCCTCCAACTCACTCTGCACCCCTCCAACTCACTCTGCACCCCTCCAACTCACTCTGCACCCGGCCAACTCACTCTGCACCCGGCCAACTCACATTGTTATTTTTTTTAAGCTGAATAATTGTAAAAATGCTCATATTCATAAAGGGAAATGATTCAAATGAAACCTTTTTTTTTTTTTTTACTTGTGCTTCTAATGTATGGGGATAACTGGCAGCCGAGTCTGACTCCGCTAGTAGTGTAGAGGGGGATCTCACCTAGATACAGGCATAAACCTGTGTGATATATAGATAGATATAAAGGTACACATCCGTTATTTGGGGATTTATGTTTCAGTACAGGTGGCACTGTAATCAGGGCCGGTGCTAATCCTACCCTCAGACATTTACACACACAGTAACTTATACATATACAGTGAATACAAAAAATAAAGGCACACGTACACACACAGTCACACACGCAATGTGAGCCTATCTTTGGCACCGCCTGCTCCGTGCCAGCCCCGCCTGTCTCGCTCTCCCTCTGCGCCAGCCCCGCCTGTCTCGCTCTCCCTCTGAGCCAGCCCCGCCTGTCTCGCTCTCCCTCTGCGCCAGCCCCGCCTGTCTCGCTCTCCCTCTGCGCCAGCCCCGCCTGTCTCGCTCTCCCTCTGAGCCAGCCCCGCCTGTCTCGCTCGTCCCTCTGAGCCAGCCCCGCCTGTCTCGCTCGTCCCTCTGCGCCAGCCCCGCCTGTCTCGCTCGTCCCTCTGCGCCAGCCCCGCCTGTCTCGCTCTCCCTCTGCGCCAGCCCCGCCTGTCTCGCTCTCCCTCTGAGCCAGCCCCGCCTGTCTCGCTCGTCCCTCTGCGCCAGCCCCGCCTGTCTCGCTCGTCCCTCTGCGCCAGCCCCGCCTGTCTCGCTCTCCCTCTGAGCCAGCCCCGCCTGTCTCGCTCGTCCCTCTGCGCCAGCCCCGTCTGTCTCGCTCGTCCCTCTGCGCCAGCCCCGCCTGTCTCGCTCGTCCCTCTGCGCCAGCCCCGCCTGTCTCGCTCTCCCTCTGAGCCAGCCCCGCCTGTCTCGCTCTCCCTCTGAGCCAGCCCCGCCTGTCTCGCTCGTCCCTCTGCGCCAGCCCCGTCTGTCTCGCTCTCCCTCTGCGCCAGCCCCGCCTGTCTCGCTCTCCCTCTGAGCCAGCCCCGCCTGTCTCGCTCTCCCTCTGCGCCAGCCCCGCCTGTCTCGCTCGTCCCTCTGCGCCAGCCCCGCCTGTCTCGCTCGTCCCTCTGCGCCAGCCCCGCCTGTCTCGCTCTCCCTCTGAGCCAGCCCCGCCTGTCTCGCTCGTCCCTCTGAGCCAGCCTCGCCTGTCTCGCTCGTCCCATGCCATCAGTGTCTGTCTTGTTCTCCCCCAAGCCATTAATCTGTCTGTTTCCGCCTTTTTTCTTTCTCCTCTGCCTCATTACCTTCTCCTAATTTGTACTTCTCCCCTATGTTTGTTTTTTCCACTCCTCTCTCTCTGTCTCTCAGTCCCACAATCCCATGCCTGATGTCTCAAATTTGACCCCCCCCTCCCTCCCTCCCAATTCCTGGTGTCAGTTTCCCTGCTTCACTGAAATACCTTTTATTCAAAGAGTGAACAGCAGGGAATTTCAAACTTAAAGGGAAAAGTTCACTTCACTTCTAAGAGAGGTGGCGCTATCAAAGAGATGCCTTCAAAAAGCAGAACATACAGGAGTATAGGTGGGGGGATTGGCTTGATGGAACCTACATTACTATGTTACAAACCCCTCATTCATGAATGAAGCCCCTTACAAGACCCCGGTCTCTGCTGCCACTATTACTGCTCTTAGCAGAATGAAAGGTAATGAACTTACTCTGGCAAATACCACCGACCCTTCAGGAATGGACGACACTGTGACCTCTGAGGCATTTACTGTCTGTATGTAATCCAGAAAGCCCTTCTCCACCGTGCTGGGCAGCACAGACGTCAGGTATAAGATATCTGCAGGGAGACATAATACAGCAATACACGGGATACGTTATGGGGTGATACAGGGGAAATCCTATGGGTAGCATTATGTGGGCGGTCACTAGCACACAGATATAATGCCTCACAGCCCGCGGGGTATTCTGTGGGCGGTCACTAGCACACAGATATAATGCCTCACAGCCCGCGGGGTATTCTGTGGGCGGTCACTAGCACACAGATATAATGCCTCACAGCCCGCGGGGTATTCTGTGGGGGGTCACTAGCACACAGATATAATGCCTCACAGCCCGCGGGGTATTCTGTGGGCGGTCACTAGCACACAGATATAATGCCTCACAGCCCGCGGGGTATTCTGTGGGCGGTCACTAGCACACAGATATAATGCCTCACAGCCCGCGGGGTATTCTGTGGGCGGTCACTAGCACACAGATATAATGCCTCACAGCCCGCGGGGTATTCTGTGGGCGGTCACTAGCACACAGATATAATGCCTCACAGCCCGCGGGGTATTCTGTGGGCGGTCACTAGCACACAGATATAATGCCTCACAGCCCGCGGGGTATTCTGTGGGCGGTCACTAGCACACAGATATAATGCCTCACAGCCCGCGGGGTATTCTGTGGGGGGTCACTAGCACACAGATATAATGCCTCACAGCCCGCGGGGTATTCTGTGGGGGGTCACTAGCACACAAATATAATGCCTCACAGCCCGCGGGGTATTCTGTGGGGGGTCACTAGCACACAGATATAATGCCTCACAGCCCGCGGGGTATTCTGTGGGCGGTCACTAGCACACAGATATAATGCCTCACAGCCCGCGGGGTATTCTGTGGGGGGTCACTAGCACACACATATAATGCCTCACAGCCCGCGGGGTATTCTGTGGGCGGTCACTAGCACACAGATATAATGCCTCACAGCCCGCGGGGTATTCTGTGGGCGGTCACTAGCACACAGATATAATGCCTCACAGCACGCGGGGTATTCTGTGGGCGGTCACTAGCACACAGATATAATGCCTCACAGCACGCGGGGTATTCCGTGGGCGGTCTCTAGCACACAGATATAATGCCTCACAGCCCGCGGGGTATTCCGTGGGCGGTCACTAGCACACAGATATAATGCCTCACAGCCCGCGGGGTATTCCGTGGGCGGTCACTAGCACACAGATATAATGCCTCACAGCCCGCGGGGTATTCTGTGGGCGGTCACTAGCACACAGATATAATGCCTCACAGCCCGCGGGGTATTCTGTGGGCGGTCACTAGCACACAGATATAATGCCTCACAGCCCGCGGGGTATTCTGTGGGCGGTCACTAGCACACAGATATAATGCCTCACAGCCCGCGGGGTATTCCGTGGGCGGTCACTAGCACACAGATATAATGCCTCACAGCCCGCGGGGTATTCCGTGGGCGGTCACTAGCACACAGATATAATGCCTCACAGCCCGCGGGGTATTCTGTGGGCGGTCACTAGCACACAGATATAATGCCTCACAGCCCGCGGGGTATTCTGTGGGCGGTCACTAGCACACAGATATAATGCCTCACAGCCCGCGGGGTATTCTGTGGGGGGTCACTAGCACACAGATATAATGCCTCACAGCCCGCGGGGTATTCTGTGGGCGGTCACTAGCACACACATATAATGCCTCACAGCCCGCGGGGTATTCTGTGGGCGGTCACTAGCATTTAGATTCATTCATTATAAGCTGTGCGTGTACTTGGGGCTACGTGTGATCTGTGTCACATGTTTTATGACAGGATCCAGGGAAATGGAACTTCCAAACATTGCCCCTTCTCCCCGCTCATTTCCACCTAACTTCCCTTCCTCATGTCCTCCTCCTCCTAGCCCCTCCCCTCCCCCTCCTCCCCATGTCCTCCTCCTCCCAGCCCCTCCCCCTCCTCCCAGCCCCTCCCCATGTCCTCCTCCTCCCAGCCCCTCCCCCTCCTCCCAGCCCCTCCCCATGTCCTCCTCCTCCCAGCCCCTCCCCCTCCTCCCAGCCCCTCCCCCTCCTCCCAGCCCCTCCCCATGTCCTCCTCCTCCCAGCCCCTCCCCCTCCCCATGTCCTCCTCCTCCCAGCCCCTCCCCCTCCTCCCAGCCCCTCCCCATGTCCTCCTCCTCCCAGCCCCTCCCCCTCCTCCCAGCCCCTCCCCCTCCTCCCAGCCCCTCCCCATGTCCTCCTCCTCCCAGCCCCTCCCCCTCCTCCCAGCCCCTCCCCATGTCCTCCTCCTCCCAGCCCCTCCCCCTCCTCCCAGCCCCTCCCCATGTCCTCCTCCTCCCAGCCCCTCCCCCTCCTCCCAGCCCCTCCCCATGTCCTCCTCCTCCCAGCCCCTCCCCCTCCTCCCAGCCCCTCCCCATGTCCTCCTCCTCCCAGCCCCTCCCCCTCCTCCCAGCCCCTCCCCATGTCCTCCTCCTCCCAGCCCCTCCCCCTCCTCCCAGCCCCTCCCCATGTCCTCCTCCTCCCAGCCCCTCCCCCTCCTCCCAGCCCCTCCCCATGTCCTCCTCCTCCCAGCCCCTCCCCCCTCCTCCCAGCCCCTCCCCATGTCCTCCCCCTCCCCATGTCCTCCTCCTCCCAGCCCCTCCCCCTCTCCCAGCCCTCCCACTCCTCTCCAGCCCCTCCCCATGTCCTCCTCCTCCCAGCCCCTCCCCATCCTCCTCCTCCCAGCCCCTCCCCATGTCCTCCTCCTCCCAGCCCCTCCCCCTCCTCCCAGCCCCTCCCCCCAAGCCCCTCCCCATGTCCCCCTCCTCCCAGCCCCTCCCCCTCCTCCCAGCCCCTCCCCCTCCTCCCAGCCCCTCCCCATGTCCTCCTCCTCCCAGCCCCTCCCCCTCCTCCCAGCCCCTCCCCATGTCCTCCTCCTCCCAGCCCCTCCCCCTCCTCCCAGCCCCTCCCCATGTCCTCCTCCCAGCCCCTCCCCATGTCCTCCTCCCAGCCCCTCCCCCTCCTCCCAGCCCCTCCCCCTCCTCCCAGCCCCTCCCCCTCCTCCCAGCCCCTCCCCATGTCCTCCTCCCAGCCCCTCCCCCTCCTCCCAGCCCCTCCCCATGTCCTCCTTCCAGCCCCTCCCCATGTCCTCCCAATGTCCTCCTCCTCCAGCCCCTCCCCATGTCCTCCTCCCAGCCCCTCCCCCTCCTCCCAGCCCCTCCCCCTCCTCCCAGCCCCTCCCCCTCTTACCCTGCTGAGTGAAGCTGAATTCCCGTAGGAAGCTCAGAGTCTCCTCCAGGCCGAAGAACAGGGTGAACCCGCCGCGGAAAGGAGCTTCTCGGAAGAAGAGCTCGAACTCTGCCGTCTCGCGGTGCCGGCCGCTCCGCCAGTAACCGTACGCCATGGTGAATTGGTAGAGATCGGTGAGCATGGAGAGCGCCATGCTGCTGGAGCCCTATGTGACAGGCAGACTCCGCCCACTCCAGCAACTGACCAATCACAGCCAACAGTGCAACTTGATTGGAATCTACTCACGGGATACCGACTAGCCAATCAGCACACAACATCACTACAAACCCCTCCCACTATCAGAAAGCGCCAATCCAATGTCTAAGCAGGTCACCAGATAAACCCACCCATTAACTGTACTATCCAATCATATAACAGTGCGTCACGCGCAGAGCACGCCGGGATTTGTAGTAATGTCACTGAGCAGGTCTAGCAGTGGAACAACCTGTGTCTTTCCCTAAGGGCAATCTGTAATGTGACAGGCTGATTACATTGCAGCTTCATTCCAGGCAGGTTATGGGAAATGACTGATCCAACATTATGAAACTATAGAGACATTGCAGGTTCATTCCAGGCAGGTTATGGGAAATGACTGATCCAACATTATTTAACTATAGAGACATTGCAGGTTCATTCCAGGCAGGTTATGGGAAATGACTGATCCAACATTATGAAACTATAAAGACATTGCAGGTTCATTCCAGGCAGGTTATGAGAAATGACTGATCCAACATTATGTAAATATAGAGACATTGATGCTTCATTCCAGGCAGCTTATGGGAAATGCCTGATCCAGGGCTGCACCTAAACATTATGTATATATAGAGACATTGCAGCTTCATTCCTGGCAGGTTATGGGAAATGCCTGATCCAGGGCTGCACCTAAACATTATGTATATATAGAGACATTGCAGCTTCATTCCAGGCAAGTTATGTAAATATAGAGCATGAAATACAGGGCTATACCCTGGCTGTGAGTGATAGGTGTGTGCTGGACTGGCAGCAAGCCAACATGAAATATATCCGAGAGGCCGACAGCAGCAGCGAGTTCTGCATCAGAATCGCTCACTATAATATATCTAATTAATAATGAATAACTACAGCCCACTGAGCTCCACACTCAGCTCCACACTCAGCTCCACACTCAGCTCCACACTCAGCTCCACACTCAGCTCCACACTCAGCTCCACACTCAGCTCCACACTCTGCTAAACACAGCTCAACCCTTTAGGATCAGGGATTTTTCAATGTTTAACATGCGTTTGTGGTAATTTTCCTCTCTGTCGTTTAACGCACCCATACAAGTTATATGTTAATATAAGGACAGTGTAACGGACCGTCTACCGGACGAAGTAGACCCTCTGTCCGTTGTGTGAAATCACCTCATACCCCTACTTACAGCTCAGCATTCAACCAGCAGGTCTTTCCTGGATCCTTGCTCTTTGTACCCAAATAGACAGGACATCTAGCAGTTAGGTACAGCAAGATTGAACAACTCTTTATTTATGTAACAACACAGACTTATATAAAGACATACACATGACATCACAGACATTAGTATACAATGGGGGGGGGGGGGGGGGGTGGAACTAAACATTGATCTCCAACTAACTGGGGCTAGGAAAACATTAGACATTCAGACTGCAAACCAAATAGGAATTAACATAGAGTGAGTAGACCTAATTACAATACACACAGTAATGTACACAACATAAACAGTTTACCAGTTAATCCAGTTACTACAGAACAATGGATGTTGGAGTAAACTATTGGAGTCACTGTCACATTATAAACCTTCAGAGTGGTCTACTCACAGAATTAAACATTACACATAACCAATACACTAACAGAATATAACTAACTAACAATATTAACGTATAGTGCTATGGCACATCCCTTACCCAGGTAGTCCATTCATTTGTGAGTTGGTTCGGTAGATTCAATCTACCGAACACCCAGGCAGAAAGGCACGTACAAGCCTTTCTGAAGGGGAAAATGCAAGCTTTTACCATGGGGCCATAGTCCAGAGGCAGCAGGCGAGCAACCAGGCTTCTCCAGAACATAGTGGCGAGGTTGGTTCCACCCCTATTATTTTCCCAATAATAATCTATAACACTAACCCACTTAGCCCAACTAATTAACCAACTAATAAAAAATATAGGTTCACAAACCCCAGAAAAAAAACTGACCAGTGCGATGCCAGAGCCATAAAAATCACAGAACGGGCATGCAGGGGTTAACTAATGAAATTAATATATTACAATAAAATGTATTTATTAAAAAACCTTTTTTTTTAAATTGACAAAATGAAAAAGTTTGTAAAAAGCAAAATGAGGACCATAAAGTAAGAAGGAAACTGATCACAGTTAAAAACTGATAGGCAAGTAAAGGGTTAACGTTCCCCCAGCCCCCGGTTCACACTTGCCAGTCTCTCTCTGTCACTATAAGTATGTGAAGCACAGAGAGTGAATTAGAGGCAGTATGTGACACATTGACTTTGCAGTCTAATTTGCATGTTATCGGGGTGATCGAGTGATCACATGCCCGGAAACCCGCCGATCGGGTCCAGGAGCCTTGCCTCGTTTGCGAGGCAGAGTCCTGGACCCGTTTTAGACGTGCATACCGTCAGCCTAACTATATGACGAGTTAACTCACTCGGGAATTTCTAACTTTAGGCCAATGTAGCAGAGTTACATGGGAGAAGTTTTCCACCTCTGTTACTTTGGCCTTAAGTATGAACTTTCCATGTCTTCCCGTTACTCTTTATTGAGTAGACCCTGTGGGCACTGAATACAGTGTACATAGAACAATATCGGACCTCTGAAAAGTATAAGCAGCACATGGACTCAGTTTACTTGGTTTTTAATCCCACGGTCATTGAACCAGGCTTTGGTGCTTTTGGCAGTGTGGGCAGGTGCCAAGTCATACTGGAAAATGAAGTCAGCATCCCCATAAAGCTCGTCTGTGGAAGGAAGTGCATGAAGTGCTCCAAAATCTCCTGGTAGTCGGCTGCGTTGACCCTGGACTTAATGAATCACAGTGGGCCAATACCAGCAGATGACATGGCTCCCCAAATCAACACAGACTGTGGAAACTTCAAACTGGACTCCAAGCATCTTGCAGTGTGTGCCTCTCCAATCTTCCTCCAGACTCTGGGTCTTTGGTTTCCAAATGAGATGCAAAAGTTGCTCTCATCAGAAAAGAGGACTTTGGACCACTGAGCAACAGACCAGGTCTGTTTTTCTTAAGCCCAGGTAAGACTCTTCTGACTAGACATGTCCATTCGTCCGAAAAACAAATAACGAAAATGCTAAACTAACGAAAGCCCAATGAACGAATGGTTAATAAACGAAAATCATTCGTCCATTTGTGCTATTAGCATTCTATAAACCAAAATAGTGTCGGTTTATAGAATACCAATAGCATTACATCCATTCCATAAACCGACAATGCTATTGGCTTTCTATAAACCGAAATAGAGTTGAAATAGGTCAATTCGTATGAATGGGGACTCTATTTCGGTTTATAGAATACCAATAGCATTACATGCATTCCATAAACCGAAAAGTCTATAAACCAAAAGAGAGGTTAAAATAGGTCAATTCGTCCGAATGAATAAAACAAAACGAAAATAATGAACAAATTTCGTCTGAAACGAATGCAGTAATGAACGAAATTCGTTTTGGACGAAAACGAAACGAAAATGTTAGTTGTGCACATGTCTAGTTCTGACGTTGTTTGTTGTTCAGGAGCGGCTTGACAAGATAGAATACGACATCTGAAGCCCATGTCCAGGATCCGTCTGTGTGTGGTGGCTCTTGATGCACTGACTCCATCCACTCCTTGTGAAAGTCCCCAACACATTTGAATGGCCTTTTCCTGACAATCCTCTCCAGGCTGCGGTCATCCCTGCTGCTTGTGCACCTTTTTCTTCCACACTTTTCCCTTCCACATAACTTTCTATTAATGTGCTTTGATACAGCACTTTGGGAACATCCAACTTCCTTCGCGATTACCTTTTGAGGCTTTCCCTCCTTATGGAGGGGTCAGTGATGGTTTTCTGCTGTCAGGTCAGCAGTCTTCCCCACGATTGTGATTCCTACTGATCCAGACTGAGAGACTTGAGAAAGGTTTTATCTGAAACACGTTGCATATTTCCTCTCCATATCTTTTCCCCGGCCGGGTCTTGTCTGTTACAAAGTTATATATGTCTGTCACTTTATTCTATTTTGGTTTTAACAATATATATGTATATTTTTTTATTGTGATGATCTATTTGCGCTCCCTTTGGGAACTAAAATGTTATTCTTGTTATTAATGCACTGGTTTTTCTAATTTTTGTATATGTCTTTCTGATTATTGCTAACTGTACATTAAACATATTTGTGTTTTTGGACACTCTTTTGTGTTTGTTTATCATTTATTTTTTATTTTCGAGAGCTGTCCACTTTTTCACTGTACCTCCTCTCATGCCGGTGCAATCAATATATAAAATAATCAGACACTTAGAAGATCCTGATTAGTGTTGGAGAACCTCCGCCGAGGTCGTTCTCTCGCACTGCAAATAATCGTGAGTTATGTATAATGGCGACTGTGCCTTTTTATAAAACTCTGACACTTTGCAGTGCGAGTGTTTTTATACATAACCCCCAAAGTGTCTAGCTAATCACCTGATTTATAAAGTGATCTCAGACAGTTTCCTTTTCAGAGCTTCTGCAATGTCATCGAATTCACATCTTTTAACCGTAGATGAGAAATCACTGGATAGACTTTTAATCAAAGTATCAATGTCTCTGCTTAGCTGGACGTGTTTCCATGTATGACAAATCCCCTGATCTTCACAATGTGCTACACAGCATTTATGGATTAAGTGTGATATGTCCTTTTTCAGTGATGCTGAGACACTATTAACCCCCCCCCCCCCCCCCCCACATTACTGCAGCTCCATCACATGTTAACATCATCTATTTTATGGCGGTCACGCTTTTTATCTTCATAAAACTGCTTGTACGCTAATCCAAGTATAGTAGGAGGGGGTATCAAATCATGTTGGTTCCAAAAAAAAAAAAAAAATGGGACCAGACAAGGATGCCCCCTGTCTCCTCTGTTGTACAACCTCTAGCTAACAAATTAGACTCAATCAATATATTAGTGGAGTCAAACTGAGAAAAAGTAAATTTAAAATCAACCTAAATGGGGATGACATAGTCTTGACTTTAACAAGACCGGAGATTTCGTAGAGATGTATGATTGGGGAGATTAAGTGTGTCAACGTCAATCATCCTGAGCTCAAATATAGAGGAACTAGGTAAGGTAGAAGTTACAAAGAAATATAATTTTAAATGGATGATAGATAGCATGGGCATACCTGAGTATACATATTGCTCTAGATATATAAAAAAAAAAAAGAGAAGTAATTATGTAAAACTAAGTTCCCCCGACTAAAGAATCGCTCAGAAACTGGCGGGGCCTCGAAATCTCACGGTGGGGACATATATATATATATATATATATATAATCAAATCATATATTATGCCAAAATGGCTCTATATGTTTAGTGCATTCCCATGTTATCTATCAGGGACACAACTAAAGGAGATACAATTAATGTTTCTCAATTTTATCTGGAGCGGGAAAAAACGAGGATAAAACAAAAAATCTTATTTAGGGGAAGGATCTGACGGTGGAACGTCCATTCCAAATGGAAAAAAATGCCATGATGCTTCCATTCCTAGACATTTACGTAAGTACATTTGCTGATGAAGATAGGGAGGGAAAGAATCGTAAACTTCTGGGGGAAATGTAAAGATGAGTATAAATTAAATTTGGAGTAAAGACATCAGGAGCATCAAAAAGGCATCACAAACATTTCAGATATTCCAGAGGGGCAGAGTATTATCCCATTCCATAGCCTGTCCCAAAAATATCACCCAACAAATAAAGATATCCTCAAATTCCTGAGAGTTAAAAACGATATATATTAGGATGCAACTGTAAAGAAGATCAAGAAATCGAAGGCTTTTCCCTCATGTTAAAACAAGGGTGTAAATTAAATATGTATTTGAAGAAACAAATATTTTCTGATGAGAAACAGGACAGTCTGAGAGATATAAAGGGGGTAATAAAACTATGGCTAAAAATAATACCACGTCTTAAAGAAAATATACACTGCTTGAACTATATAGATCTACAGTACAAGTTAATGAATAGGTCATACTTGGTGCCAACTAAAATGTACTCGCAATATGAATCAAAGTGTTGGAGAGGTCATTTAGAACAGGGAATATATATATATATATATGGTGGGACTTATGGAAATTAGCCTTTATAATTATTAGAGAAATGACCCAGGTGAACATAACCATGTCCCCACTTATTACATCTCGAGTGGCACATACTTAGGGGGAAAAAGGAACATATTATAACACACATATTGGTAGCGGTCAAAGCATTGATCGCAAGACACTGGAGGAAGACAGAAACCCCAACATGGGAGACCTGAAAACCTCAATTGTCCCACCAATTACAAATGGAAGAAAGTAATAATGTGAAGGGCAAGGACAGGACTAAGCATAAATAATAAACAAGCAAAGCCAGAAGGATACAGAAAAGCCTGGATGCAGCCTGGATGAGCCTGCACAAGGGTGCATGGTTACAGTACCCCCTTCTCAAACAGCGAACTCCATGCACGGCCAGTGGCACTGCTTAGTAGAAAAACTTTCTCAAGAAACTTGACAAAATGAAACAGGGCTAGGAAGTTGTTTCGTGCAGATTCCCTGGTCTGGATGGAGATCCACTTCATGGGAGGTGTGCAAACACCGAACAAGGAAAGACCCAGGAACCAGCATCCTCGCTTTATCCAAAGAGCAACCTCCGGACATGACCAACAGATATCTTCTCAGAGTGACTTCTTCAAGAAGTAATGGACCATGCCAATGAAGTCTTCTTGTCTTCCTCAGGAAGCAGCAATCCACGCCGGTGAAGTCATCTCGATCAGACACTCAGGACGGGATGGAGATCCGCACTGCAGGAGGGCTTCAGACATGGAACTCTGATACTCACAATATCAGACTGGAGCAGGAAGCTGGAGGGTCCCTGGAACTGGCATGGATCAAAAGCAGACTCCAAACAAGAACAGCTGACCTGCTGTGGGTGCTGCTTGCAAAACTCCACTCCGCGAACTCCTGCTGTTTGCCTACAGCCATATGTAATGCATGGGTTCCCTTAACCATCCTGGCCCCTGTGCGTTACACACTCACATATAGATGTGGCACTGAGACACACTCAGAGTGCAATAACTCATACATTAAAAACAGCGGCAGGCTGCCATCAGCACCATTCCTTCCCCCAAACAGGACACTCACGGCTGGATGAGATGTAAAGACTGGAACGGAATCGATCCAGATTGGGGGCTACTTGGTTTGGGACCCTTCCTGCTGAGTCCATCCCGCTATCATTGTCCCAGCTAGACGTTTGCATTTGTTTTTGGACTAATTGCATTTTTGGAAAAAAATCATCTTTTTTGTCCAAATAACGAATGGCATAAAAACAAAGGCAAGCTGAATGAATGAATGTGAAATGAAGGAAATTCATTGGTCCATTCAGTCACTCGTTCATTCAGATACCGGCGTTTGCACAAAGGTGAACCATTACTTATGCCGAACTTAAGCTGAATTCCTGGTAGGACGATTCCCACAGATTGAAGCTTCCTGGGTCATTTCCTATGGAGATTTGGATGAATTTCGGTAGTTTGGGCTATTTATATTAGCACAGAATCACTCCAATAAGATATAACGGGGCATTCAAGGATTGAGGCTAGCACTTCGGTTCGGTGCTATTCGGTTTCGGCCTATATTCAGATGCAAAAATCAAGTCAAAACAGCACAGTTGGACAACATTAGGGTCAGGGGTCCAGCAGCATTATGCTGCTCTTGCTCTAAGTCTGAATAAAACATCTGTATAAGTCTGTATTTGTCGATGTTATATAATATATGTATGTACGTATTGTGTAAAGTGTTCATGTATAGACATTATTGCTAGGCACGTTAACCATGGCCGCCTCGAAGAGCTATTATTATGTATCTGAAAGTTATATATTTATCTTAAAATCATCCCAATAGTTTTTGTGGTTCGTTTATTGCACATGATAAACTCTTTCTCTGGAAAAGCATGGCCTTGTAGAACAACTGTTATAATATATCAATGTCTGCCTTGGTGATTGTGTATCACAGTCTGATCCAAATGATTCTTTAGGGGGTCCTTATTCAATGTGGGGTCTTTTACTATGTTGCTTATTGTATAAAATTCTGCCCTGATTATAATATATATATGTTTAAAAAAAGTATATAACTTTCACATCCATAATTATCAAAATACTTAGTAATATATTTTTATGTGTGTTAAATGCTAAAATATTTTTAAAAAAATCTAATAAATAATTTAAATATTAAAAAAATAATTGAGTAATGCACAGTCACCATAAGTAACAAGCTCTGAGTAATGTGGCGACTGGGAGTATCCCTTGTTGAACAGAGTAACACACCAGTAACATGCTCTGATACTGAGGCATTGATTAATGCACAGTCACCATAAGTAACATGCTCTGAGTAATGTGTCGACTGGGAGTATCCCTTGTTGAACAGAGTAACACACCAGTAACATGCTCTGATACTGAGTAATAGATTAATGCACAGTCACCATAAGTAACATGCTCTGAGTAATGTGTCGTCTGGGAGTATCCCTTGTTGAACAGAGTAACACACCAGTAACATGCTCTGATACTGAGTAATAGATTAATGCATGCTTTGGCCGAGTGCATTGATCCATCACTCAAAGCAGGTTACTTTATATTACTCAGTTCAGCCAGGGATGCTCTCATGACATGCATTACATACCTCCATTAACCCCATCACCCCAATTACATGCCTCCATTAACCCCATCACCCCCATTACATGCCTCCATTAACCCCATCACCCCCATTACATGCCTCCATCACCCCCATTATATGTCTCCATTAACCCCATCACCCCCATTGTATGCCTCCATTAACCCCATCACCCCCATTATATGTCTCCATTAACCCCATCACTTCATTATATGCCTCCATTAACCCCATCACCCCCATTACATACCTCCATTAACCCCATCACTTCATTATATGCCTCCATTAACCCCATCACCCCCTTATATGCCTCCATTAACCCCATCACCACCATTACATGCCTCCATCACCCCCATGATATGCCTCCATTAACCCCATCACCCCCATTATATGCCCCCTTACCCCAGGATCTAATCCGTGGTGGCTAGTGGCAGGCAGCATGGTGTCCTACCATGCTGCCTGTTCAGCTCCCGCAGTGAGTGTGGATATGTCATGTCACCCGGGTACGTCTGACGTCAGAGCGCCTGGTCACGTTACCCATCATCACTCCGCCACTCCAAAAAAAAAACGCTTGGGCAGCCCGATTGTCGCAATCAGGCTCCCCGTTTGTTTTTCTCTTAGTTTTTTTTTCCAGTGCTGGGGGGTGCTGCCGTCCCCCCCCCCCCCCCCAAATTGCTACCCTAGGGATCCGCCTAGAATGCCCCGTGGTAAATAACGCGCTGTATACGTGAGTTTATCCAATCAAATATTATATAGATTCACTATATGTGCCTTCTCCCTTTCCCCTACATGCTCACCCAGGACAAACCAGTCCTGTTTTATATACTACCTGTTAGAGTGGATTGGGATTCTGTCTACATTTGGTTTGGGACAAGATGAGTCCTGATGATCTAAATCAGGAGAGTTTTTATTTTATTGCCCTTGTTTCTGTGTATTTTTTTCTCCTATAAAATGATCTGCTTTATATTATTATTATAGGTTATTCAGTGTCAGGTTATCTGGGAAAGGATCGGATATCACAATAACCTCTCACTGGACAGTGACAATATGAGAATAAATTCATTTTATTATAATTATAACGCAATGGATCATGAGGGGGAATAGTTGTTCCAATAAGAGGCGCCCCTCACCCTCTGTGTGATTTACAGAATGGGTTTAACCAGCGCTGTCTGCACACAGGCCAGGACATGGTGCAGTCTAGAATGTCATGACATCACTGGGCAGTGTGACATCACTCAGCCGTGGCATATAAGCAGGGAGTTTAGAACTCTGCTCTCTGAGTGTGTAGGAGTTTCAGTGAGTTTAGTGGTTGGTGTGCAGTTTACAGATATTTATATAGATTCAAAATGGAGGATGCGTTAGTAAGATTGGTAAGGATCCTTTTTAATGTTTAAATCACATGATTTATCTCTGGAGTTTCTGCTAATTCTGCATAATAAGTTAATATATTTATATTGATGATTTTGCTATTCCCAGTTAGTGGGTTGGGGGGAAATGTGTCAGATTTTTAAATTTTATATACAGGAACTTATAGAATAAAATCTTCTGTCACAGTGACAGTGTATTATTATAATTAAATTGCCAGGGAATTACCACTATGACTTCAATTCAAAATGTTCCTAGTGTTATAAGTATAAGGCTATCCTAGTTATAAGATAAGGCCAGGGACTAAGGAAAGTATTACTTTACTGAGAGGGTAGTGGATGCATGGAATAGTCTTCCAGGAGAAGTGGTAGAGGTTAATACAGTGAAGGAGTTTAAGCATGTATGGGATAGGTATAAGGCTATCCTAGATATAAGATAAGGCCAGGGACTAATGAAAGTATTACTTTACTGAGAGGGTAGTGGATGCATGGAATAGTCTTCCAGTAGAAGTGGTAGAGGTTAATGTAGTGAAGGAGTTTAAGCATGCGTGGGATAGGTATAAGGCTATCCTAGATATAAGATAAGGCCAGGGACTAATGAAAGTATTACATTACTGAGAGGGTAGTGGATGCATGGAATAGTCTTTCAGTAGAAGTGGTAGAGGTTAATACAGTGAAGGAGTTTAAGCATGCGTGGGATAGGTATAAGGCTATCCTAGATATAAGATAAGGTCAGGGACTAATGAAAGTATTACATTACTGAGAGGGTAGTGGATGCATGGAATAGTCTTCCAGTAGAAGTGGTAGAGGTTAATACAGTGAAGGAGTTTAAGCATGCGTGGGATAGGTATAAGGCTATCCTAGATATAAGATAAGGCCAGGGACTAATGAAAGTATTACTTTACTGAGAGGGTAGTGGATGCATGGAATAGTCTTCCAGTAGAAGTGGTAGAGGTTAATACAGTGAAGGAGTTTAAGCATGCGTGGGATAGGTATAAGGCTATCCTAGATATAAGATAAGGCCAGGGACTAATGAAAGTATTACATTACTGAGAGGGTAGTGGATGCATGGAATAGTCTTCCAGTAGAAGTGGTAGAGGTTAATACAGTGAAGGAGTTTAAGCATGCGTGGGATAGGTATAAGGCTATCCTAGATATAAGATAAGGCCAGGGACTAATGAAAGTATTACATTACTGAGAGGGTAGTGGATGTATGGAATAGTCTTCCAGTAGAAGTGGTAGAGGTTAATACAGTGAAGGAGTTTAAGCATGCGTGGGATTGGTATAAGGCTATCCTAGATATAAGATAAGGCCAGGGACTAATGAACGTATTACTTTACTGAGAGGGTAGTGGATGTATGGAATAGCCTTCCAGTAGAAGTGGTAGAGGTTAATACAGTGAAGGAGTTTAAGCATGCATGGGATAGGTATAAGGCTATCCTAGATATAAGATAAGGTCAGGGACTAATGAAAGTATTACATTACTGAGAGGGTAGTGGATGTATGGAATAGTCTTCCAGTAGAAGTGGTAGAGGTTAATACAGTGAAGGAGTTTAAGCATGCATGGGATAGGTATAAGGCTATCCTAGATATAAGATAAGGCCAGGGACTAATGAAAGTATTACATTACTGAGAGGGTAGTGGATGTATGGAATAGTCTTCCAGTAGAAGTGGTAGAGGTTAATACAGTGAAGGAGTTTAAGCATGCATGGGATAGGTATAAGGCTATCCTAGATATAAGATAAGGCCAAGGACTAATGAAGTTTATAGAAAATAGGGCAGACTAGATGGGTGAATGGTTCTTATCTGCCAGTGACACAGTCTATGTTTCTATGACTCTAGATTGTATAACATGTGAGCAGCATATGTACCTGTCTCCACACTTAAACATGCTTACATCTCTTAGCCAATTTCCCATCTGTCTTGCCCTGTGTTTGTCCCCATGTGTAAAATGGCTTGGAGAGATCCAGGAACGTAATCTTCAGGCCTTTCTTGCTGTACATTGTCTACCCTTTGACAGAATATAGGTTATATACAGGGTTCAACCTGAAACTTTCCGTGTGTTTTTATTATGCATGTTATTTGCTGTAATTGTCACTGTAATCTGTGCTAAATCTGATGCCATCTCTGATCTTATCTGACCAGCTCTCTCACTTTGAGAAAACCTTTTGTCTTGATTTCCTTTAAATAGATCCTGTTGGTTCTTCCCCTTGGTTATTCTGTATCCTCTATCTATCCACTGTTGGGGTTAGTTTAAAAGAGAGACAGAAAATACCCCTAACAGCTGATGTTCGGGGGACACGCACCTCTATCAAACTCAACCTCCTCTGTTTTTGTCAGGTGTGGAGTTTGGAGGTTGAGTTTGACTTAGACCGCGACTTCATTCCGCCTCCCATTACAGCCTATAGAAGGCAAAATTAAACTAGGGTTTTTCTTTAATTTTGAAAACTCGGCACCCGAGTTTGAAACAACCAGGTTCGAATCGTCCCGACTGAAAGTAATGGGAGGAGAAATGACCAAAGCTATTTGTGAGACTAAGTCAGACTCGGGGGCCGAATTAGACAGTCTGAAAATGAAAGTCGACCTCCTCGAGCTATTCTCATATTTTAGTGAATAGCCCCATTATTCTCGCATGGAAGTCGACCTCCTCGAGCTATTCTCACATTTTAGTGAATAGCCCCATTATTCTCGCATGGAAGTCGACCTCCTCGAGCTATTCTCACATTTTAGTGAATAGCCCCATTATTCTCGCATGGAAGTCGACCTCCTCGAGCTATTCTCACATTTTAGTGAATAGCCCCATTATTCTCGCATGGAAGTCGACCTCCTCGAGCTATTCTCACATTTTAGTGAATAGCCCCATTATTCTCGCATGGAAGTCGACCTCCTCGAGCTATTCTCACATTTTAGTGAATAGCCCCATTATTCTCGCATGGAAGTCGACCTCCTCGAGCTATTCTCACATTTTAGTGAATAGCCCCATTATTCTCGCATGGAAGTCGACCTCCTCGAGCTATTCTCACATTTTAGTGAATAGCCCCATTATTCTCGCATGGAAGTCGACCTCCTCGAGCTATTCTCACATTTTAGTGAATAGCCCCATTATTCTCGCATGGAAGTCGACCTCCTCGAGCTATTCTCACATTTTAGTGAATAGCCCCATTATTCTCGCATGGAAGTCGACCTCCTCGAGCTATTCTCACATTTTAGTGAATAGCCCCATTATTCTCGCATGGAAGTCGACCTCCTCGAGCTATTCTCACATTTTAGTGAATAGCCCCATTATTCTCGCATGGAAGTCGACCTCCTCACCATATCTCCTTTAAGACACGACTCACCTTATCTCGACCTTACAGCTCCCTCTATGTCATTATTTAATAAACGAGTATTGTGTCAATTAGCTGTTAATGAAATGTATGGAAAGTACGATGTATGTCTGCATGTTATTAATGAAACCTATTTATATTATGTTTCCCTTACAGCAAGAGGAGCATCATAGGCTCGATAGAGAGGTAATACAGTTATATTCCCATTATTTGTTATTGAGTCAGATTAACCCCTTAGTGAAATGTGTGTCTGATATCTTTGAAATTTGCTCTATGAATCTCTATTAGGGGGCGGACATGTTGTTTAGAATCTTTGCTCTATATAGCTCTATCAGGGGGAAGACATGTTATTTAGAATCTATGCTCTGTATAGCTCTATCAGGGGGCAGACATGTTGTTTAGAATCTTTGCTCTATATAGCTCTATCAGTGGGAGGACATGTTGTTTAGAATCTTTGCTCTGTATAGCTCTATCAGGGGGCAGACATGTTATTTAGAATCTATGCTCTGTATAGCTCTATCAGGGGGCAGACATGTTGTTTAGAATCTTTGCTCTATATAGCTCTATCAGTGGGAGGACATGTTGTTTAGAATCTTTGCTCTGTATAGTTCTATCAGGGGGTGGACATGTTGTTTAGAATCTTTGCTCTGTATAGCTCTATCAGGGGGCAGACATGTTGTTTAGAATCTTTGCTCTGCATAGCTCTATCAGGGGGCGGACATGTTGTTTAGAAGCTATTATAAAATCAAAAGGAGTAGGTGATAACAAATCATGTTTATTTAAACGTGAGACATTGGATCCTTAAATTAAATGCCAGGAACAATGCAGATTTAAACTGGTCCGTTTTATTGTAAATGTTATAGAATTATTATATATGTATATACTATTTATACTCAGCTTTTTTAATACATATAGACCTTAGCGGTAGCGACATCTATATGGGAGGAGCTTTGTGTGAGCCCTTTAAATCAATACCAGGTGCACTTTAATCCCCACATTGACCTTGAGAATGGCGTCTAGCACGCAGAAACCGGTCGGGAGAGATTTACTTTCGAATTAAAATCTAGAGTTGACTGTTTCGCAATTTCCAATATTTGGGAATATGTAACTGCAGCATTTTGTATTACCAGAATATATTAACCCAGAGAAACAACAGCCTTTACAGTAATATATTTACACTCATAATGTGACTTATACAATGGAATTTATCAGAAGGGTTAGACAGTAACCATAACTGCAATATTGGGGTACACACTAAATAAAGACAGTAGGGACCCCATAATTTGCACCATACCTCTCCGAGCAGTGACCCCAGAGGTTTATGTGTCAGTGATGCAGCACCCCCATACTGCTGAGCATCAGCCCAGATGGTGAATGAGTTGTGAATATGAGAAGCCCCCATTATTCTCACCTGTTGTACTTGTGTCCTCCCCCTACAGAGATTAACTGCCCTCCTTTCCCTCTGTAGGTTGTGGAGCAGTGGATCATTGTCCTTGGTAAGTATGGTCATTATATTGTTTGGGAATCCGTCCGCCTAATCACCTGTGTGCAGGAAGCTGTCTGGAGATGGATGTTGGGGATGGGGAAATATTATACCAGTGATGGACAATTTACAGATTTAATTTATTGGAGTGAGCACTTATTAGTTAGTATTTAATATACACATATCACTTAGTGAGAGATCTGGGGGGAGATTCAGTATATCACTGTGTTGTTATTTTATATTTACTTTCTTCTGTCATTTTATGTAATTTATGTTTTTTCTTCTGTATTGTAGAAAACAGCTTTACGGATAATGAGTGAGTAATACATTATTATTATTATTTAAAACGTCATTTCTAACATACATGGGATCTAGTGCAGGATTAGCAAAGTGTGTGTACATGGAAACCAGTGCCCGTGGCAGGGTCTGTGACGTTCCACAGAGCATCATTAGTTGGTCACAGACCCCAGTAAATGTCCAATGCTTGATCTAGTGGATGTTAGATCCATTTATCCCGACCATGGAATCTACTGGATTTTAAATTGCTTGAGATCCATTTCAAAATGTAGGTTATTTCTCTATAGATGAGCCAGTGAATGTCTGCTTGAGATCCATTTGGATCAGTCAGATTTAGTAATTATATAACTCTAGGGTCTTGTTTCCCCGTTGGTTGAGGCCCTGAGATTTCTGATCCCTATATACTGTAGGTTTATTCTCTGCATGGGATCTAATGACTGTTATACTGCTTTGAGATCCATTTGATTTGTAGGTTTATCCCATGGATGGGATCTAGTGATCCTACTATTGGTAATAGGCAGAGGTTCATAGTGGGTCTTGACTGGACATAGTGATGAAGATGTAATGATGATCTCTGGACTTTCACGACCTTGCCATAGACACTGGGGTCATTGTGTTTACACTTTGCCTGTCCCTGTTATTCGGCTATTGGAGAGAAGGAAATGTGAGATGAATTTGATTTGTGTATTTATTTTGTAGACAGCGTCAGGAGGCTTGCGCCAATTTAAGAAAAAAAAAATTGCAGCTTGCCGCAATTGTAAGTTATTTAAACTCAGGAAAATGCTCCAATAAATGGTAAATTAGAATTCACATTAGTAGGGAAAATGCCTGGAAATTAATGTCTGATTTTGTCTTGTAGAAAAAAAGGATTTCATTAATCCATCATGATAGTAAGTATCCGATAATCCATCACATACTACATAACACACTATAACTGCAACATCCACTCACACCAGCCAATCAGCAAACAGTCTAATGAATACACTAATCACACTGTATAAACTCACTCTACTGACACGGCACTTACTGACTAATCAGCAAACAGTCTAATGTATATACTAATCACACTGTATAAAGTCACTCTACTGACACGGCACTTACTGACTAATCAGCAAACAGTCTAATGTATATACTAATCACACTGTATAAACTCACTCTACTGACACAACACTTACTGACCAATCAGCAAACAGTCTAATGAATACACTAATCACACTGTATAAACTCACTCTACTGACACGGCACTTACTGACTAATCAGCAAACAGTCTAATGTATATACTAATCACACTGTATAAACTCACTCTACTGACACGGCACTTACTGACTAATCAGCAAACAGTCTAATGTATATACTAATCACACTGTATAAACTCACTCTACTGACACGGCACTTACTGACCAATCAGCAAACAGTCTAATGTATATACTAATCACACTGTATAAACTCACTCTACTGACACAACACTTACTGACTAATCAGCAAACAGTCTAATGAATACACTAATCACACTGTATAAACTCACTCTACTGACACGGCACTTACTGACCAATCAGCATACAGTCTAATGTATATACTAATCACACTGTATAAACTCACTCTACTGACACGGCACTTACTGACTAATCAGCAAACAGTCTAATGAATACACTAATCACACTGTATAAACTCACTCTACTGACACGGCACTAACTGACTAATTAGCAAACAGTCTAATGTATATACTAATCACACTGTATAAAGTCACTCTACTGACACGGCACTTACTGACTAATCAGCAAACAGTCTAATGTATATACTAATCACACTGTATAAACTCACTCTACTGACACGACACTTACTGACTAATCAGCAAACAGTCCAATGTATATACTAATCACACTGTATAAACTCACTCTACTGACACGGCACTTACTGACTAATCAGCAAACAGTCTAATGTATATACTAATCACACTGTATAAACTCACTCTACTGACACGGCACTTACTGACTAATCAGCAAACAGTCTAATGTATATACTAATCACACTGTATAAAGTCACTCTACTGACACGGCACTTACTGACTAATTAGCAAACAGTCTAATGTATATACTAATCACACTGTATAAACTCACTCTACTGACACGGCACTTACTGACTAATCAGCAAACAGTCTAATGTATATACTAATCACACTGTATAAAGTCACTCTACTGACACGGCACTTACTGACTAATCAGCAAACAGTCTATTGTATATACTAATCACACTGTATAAAGTCACTCTACTGACACTACACTTACTGACTAATCAGCAAACAGTCTAATGTATATACTAATCACACTGTATAAACTCACTCTACTGACACGGCACTTACTGACCAATCAGCAAACAGTCTAATGTATATACAAATCACACTGTATAAAGTCACTCTACTGACACGGCACTTACTGACTAATCAGCAAACAGTCTATTGTATATACTAATCACACTGTATAAAGTCACTCTACTGACACGGCACTTACTGACCAATCAGCAAACAGTCTAATGTATATACTAATCACACTGTATAAACTCACTCTACTGACACGGCACTTACTGACCAATCAGCAAACAGTCTAATGTATATACTAATCACACTGTATAAAGTCACTCTACTGACACGGCACTTACTGACTAATCAGCAAACAGTCTATTGTATATACTAATCACACTGTATAAAGTCACTCTACTGACACGGCACTTACTGACTAATCAGCAAACAGTCTATTGTATATACTAATCACACTGTATAAAGTCACTCTACTGACACGGGACTTACTGACTAATCAGCAAACAAACTAATGTATATACTAATCACACTGTATAAACTTACTCTACTGACACAGCACTTACTGACCAATCAGCAAACAGTCTAATGAATACACTAATCACACTGTTTAAACTCACTCTACTGACACGGCACTTACTGACCAATCAGCAAACAGTCTAATGTACTGTATTTATCGGCGTATAACACGCACGTTTTCTCCCTGAAAATAGGGGGTAAATGATGTGTCCGTGTTATACGCCGAAGAAAAAAAAAAATCTAAAACTTACCTCATTCCTGCTCTGTCCCCCGGTGCTCTGAAGCTGCGTGGCTGTGAGGGAAGCGTTGTGCGCTCCCCTCCAGCCGCGCGGTAAATAAAGTGTTTTTTTTTTTAAACAAACTTTATTGACCGCGCAACCGGAGGGAAGCTCACAATGCTTCCCTCACAGCCACGCAGCTTCAGAGCACCGGGGGACAGAGCAGGAACGAGGTAAGTGCTGGGGTCTGGGGAAGGGGGGAGGAGGGTGGCATAACGAGCATACTAAGGGGCAATATCCTGGCATATTGGGGGCAATATCATGGCATATTAAATGGCATATTGGGGCAATATCCTGCATATTAAATGGCATATTGGGGCAATATCCTGCATATTAAATGGAATATTGGGGCAATATCCTGCATATTAAATGGCATATTGGGGCAATATCCTGCATATTAAATGGCATATTGGGGGCAATATCCTGCATATTAAATGGCATATTGGGGGCAATATCCTGCATATTAAATGGCATATTGGGGCAATATCTGGCATATTAAAATGGCATATTGGGGGCAATATCCTGGCATATTAAATGGCATATTGGGGGCAATATCCTGGCATATTAAAATGGCATATTGGGGGCAATATCCTGGCATATTAAAATGGCATATTGGGGGCAATATCCTGGCATATTAAATGGCATATTGGGCTTCAAAGTTCTTAATTTAAGTTCTTAAGTTTTTTTTCCTGAAATTTCCTTCTTAAAATTAGGTGCGTGTTATAAGACGGCGCTTGTTATACGCCCATAAATACGGTATATACACTTACTGACTAATCAGCAAACAGTCTAATGTATATACTAATCACACTGTATAAACTCACTCTACTGACACGACACTTACTGAATCAGAAAATAAATATGAACCTTCTTATCTTTGTAGGGATGATACATAAACCCCTGATAGAACTCAGAGAATTGGTAAGCTTTCTGTCTAAATGGTAGTATATTCATTAAATATAAAACATTCCCACATGTAAAACTCCACAATGAAAGTGTTATTTCTTAACTTTATATTAGATGTTTAGATACTTGTTGCATTATGTGAAACACAGAAAAAGAAACATATCTGTCTCATCAGACTTTAACTCAGCTTTTCCTGTCTATTCAAATTGGCAAATAAAGTGTAATAGAGTTTGTGCAGTTACTATAGTAACAGCCCTTCCTATCTCTCCAAGCTCTTCCTTATTGGATGTTTCTGAATTCAGAGGTGAAATTTAAGTGTATTCCATATATATCAACGCATATGTATCTAGTGATGTATTTAGGTTTTGTTCTGTCCCAGGCCTCAATAAACTCATGCACCCCCTCAATCTGCATTTACCCCAACCCTTTCTGTTCAGGCTGCACCACTTCCTATTTAGGAACTACCCCTTTCTCTTTAAGCTCCTCCTCTCTCATCTCTGACCCCAAGAAGCTTGTCGGTGCCATCTTTGCCCCCAAACAGCTTGTAAATGACATCTCTGTCCACATGCAGCTTTTCAGTGGCACCTCTGCTGTCAAACAGCTTGACGGTTCCAACTCTATCACCAAACAGCTTGTCAGTGCTATCTTTACCTTCATACACCTGGTCAGTGCTATCTTTACCTTCATACAGCTGGTCAGTGCCATATTTTTCCCCAAATTGCCTGTTGCTGCCATAGTTGTCCTCAAGCAGCTTGTCTGTTCAATCTCTGTATCCAAACAGCTTGTCTTTTCCATCTTTGTCCCCAAACAGCACCACTGTGCTATTTTTGCCCCCAAACAGCCTCTGTGTGCCAGAGTTTGTCAGAGCGTGTACAATGGGCAAACTACATCAAGCACGGATGAGAAGAACCAGCCATGGTTAGAATATAAAACAAACTGTAATTATGTGTGAGTCCGTCCGGCAGGTCAGATAGGTTTTATGCCTGTAGCAGCCAGTTCTTTCCCTGGGGGTTGAGCCCCTGAGGTTTGAGTGACCCCCTGGTCTTAGATGAAGCACCAGTAGTGCTGAGCAGCTGGAACAATGAAGTAACAAGTAATCAGGCAAACTGAGTCCAGGAAGGCAGCAAAGGTCAGATGGCCCAGAATCTGTGAACATGTACACCGATTACTTACAGGGCAAGAAGAACCACCAAAATCTGGCAGTGCTAGTTCCACAGGCTGCAAGCCAGGCACCGGACCGGACTCAGCTAAGAAATATTAGAACAGCATTAAGGCTTGTAGATTCACTCTTACTGGAGATGAGGCTCCACTATGGTAAACAGTCTGATGAACCTGTAAGGAAAAGGTCAACTGACACAGAAATCAGGGGTCAAGTCTAGGGATCGACCGATTATCGGATTAACCGATATTATCGGCCGATATTCACAGTTTCCTAAATTATCGGTATCGGCATCTAACTTTACCGATAATGCCGATAATATTTGAATTAAGCAGTTTTCGCGAGCAACGATCGCGAAAACCGCTTTAATAGTGCTGGTCTATTGCCTCGACATCGAGGCAATAGCCAGCACCGATATTTCTATTTTGGGACCCCCACGATCGCCCCACGGAGCGATCGTGGGGAGCCATATTGGCGGAGCATGCTGCTCCGTCAATATGGCTAAGTCCTCTGCCGGTCTGAGCTTCGGAAGTGAAAGTAACTTCACTTCCGTCGCTCTGAATATGCTACTTGACTGCCCCTAGTGGTAGTTTAGTAGCATTGCAATGGAAAATAATTAAAATACATATTTAATTAAATAAAAATAGGTTATTTAGCTATATTAGCCTATAGGGTTAAAATTAAATATTTTTTAGCATAAGGGATAGGGTTAAAATTAAATTAAAGTTAAAAAATATTAAGGGATATAATAAGGATTAGAATTGGGGTTAAATTTAGTGTTAGGGTTAAATTTTGGGTTCGGGTTGGGGTCAAAAGATCAATATAGGAAAAAACCAAAAAACACTATTTTTGGTTTTTGCCCCATAACTCGCAAAAAAATACCGAAAAATATGGAAACATGCATATTTTTGAACTCGGGACAACATTTAGAAACTATTTAGCCGGGGTCTTTTTTAATGATTTTATTTGTGTAAATTATATTTTAGGTCAAAGTTAGAAAAAGTGGGTTTTTTTAAATTTTTCATCATATTTTATGATTTTTTTTGTAGTAAATTATAAGATATGATGAACATAATGGTATCTAATGAAAGCCCTTCTTATGACGATAAAAACAACATATAATTTGTGTGGGTACTGTATGTGAGAAAGCAAAAAATTAAACATAATTAAACACAAACACCCTAGAAATGTCAAAACAGCCATTGTCACCAAGGGAAAGTCAAGGTGAAAATGTCTTGTCACTAAGGGGTTAATTAAGCTGTTTTGATGCCTTGCTTATATTTACTGTAGTGTCCCTTTGATATAATTGCCTATGTCATTGCTGCTCATTTTACTAAGATTTAATCTAAGTATGGACTTTGTGCAATTGAACATTGTTGTTCTTGTTACCTTTTGACTGATATTTATTTAAAAAAAAATAAAAAAGTGGTCCAATTTGTTGTATTTGACCATATCACCATTGTTTTGCTGCATTATTTATTTTTATTTAGCAATGAAAAAGATTTACAAAAAAAAGCTAAACGTTAACAATAAACATGTTCATTTAACAGCAGATTTGTGTAGAAATTGTTTTTTTTCCCAAAAAATTAAAATGCACGAAATATCGGTATAAGTTATCGGCTATCGGCCTGAAAGTTCACAGGTTATCGGTATCGGTATCGGCTCTAAAAAATCAATATCGGTCGATCCCTAGTCAAGTCCTGGTGAAATTAGTTCTTGGCACAGTCCTTCCAAACCGCATGTGATGGTAACTCTGAGGGAACCAGGTAGATGCACAGCTTGGACAAGAGGACCATGGGACAATTATCACCAGGACTCTGCATGGAGCTGAGCTTTATGGAAGGGGGTGAGAGGAAATAATGCAAAAGAAAGGGGAGCACACAATAAAATGATGTGCAGAGAGACGGGCAAGGATTATTATATAGAGTGTGGTAGTGATAAGGGGTATAATAAACCAAGGCTGATTTAAGCTGGTATAATCTAAGTTTTTCACTTTTTCCAATGGTCCCCATACAACCTGACAGGACCGGAGCCATTTTTTCAATAATAATGGGTAATATTACAAGGGCAAAGAACATAAAAATGTGTTGGTAGATAAGAACCATTCACTCATTATCTGACACATGTTATACAATCTAGAGACATATAAACATAGAATGTGTCACCGGCAGATAAGAACCATTCACCCATCTAGTCTGCCCGATTTTCTGTATACTTCTATTAGTCCACAGTCCCCTTGGCCATATGCCTATCCCACCCAATTATTGGTTATGACGGATTGTTAATTTTTACATTTTCTTATTCTTTTTACAGATTGGACAATATTTTGCCGCGTATGAAGAGGTATAGTGATAATACTTGAATTAAACTGCACCTCAGACTTTCTAATTAGGGTCGATTCTCCCCTCAGTTTGTATATTCACCGTCACACCAACAAGTTTTTGGGAACTTTGTATTATTTCATGTGATTATTTTGGACTAATAACCAAGGGTTGGCATCAGTATTGTATATGATTGACATTTACTGGGCTGTATGATGGGCATCTTAATGATGATCCATGGACCTTTACAGGCCCTGAAACAGACACTGGGGTCCTTGTCCGGACACTTTACCTATCTCTGCTAATAACTGATACTGTCTGTATCTGGCAGAGATCAACAGAATGTGAAGCGCGTTGTGTAATTAAGGCACATTCAGGCATATTACGATTTAATAAATATAAGAGAAGCAGGAAGTCTGTAATTTACCAAGCTGAATTCATGTTTTGGGATCCATGCTAGTATGGTGCAGTCAGACTGATCACCCTCTGTGTAATGTTAGGGAACCCCTCCCTTCCCACCTATTGTACAGGTGACCATCCCCTGCGCAGACTAACTGCCCTCCTTTCTCTCTGCAGAGGCTGGACGTGGAGCAGGAGCTGCAGGGTAAGAAGCAGACATTTCATCTAATGACACATTTACCCATTTTAACTCAGTATATAAACAATAGATATAATCTCATTGACACACCTTTATAATGCCGATGAGATAGCTCAGTGGGCTAATGCATCATCAGTAGAGTCTGTGCCTCCCTTGGATGTCATAGATTCAATTACCAGCAAGGTATTAATTATCCTTCCAAGGTAGATAAAATGAGTACCAACGGGTGTCTGAACCAAAAGGGAACTTTCCTCCATATGTGGTGGACATGTCCGATACTCAGGAATGTTTGGGAACAGGTAATAGATACTATTAAAATGATGGATAACCCAGAGTTTTCTGACAATCATTTGACTGGTTTGATATATTTTACAAAAAGAGATAACAAAAATATAGAGATTGATCAGTACAGCATAACTAGCAATGCCCAAATATTGGAAAAAGAAACATCCCCAATATATAAAGATTGGGTAGAAGAGAAAGACAATATATGAGATGGAGGACTTGATGTGGTCAGTTATTTGGGGAGAGTAAGGAATTTCAGAGATATGTCTAAAGAACGAGGTTGAGGATTATTTAAAGAGTGGGGTTGGGTGGGTTGGGTGGGCTGGGGGGCGTAAGTAAAGAGAAGTAATGGGGTGTAATTTGTGCATGTGCTCTGACCTTGGGTGAATCAGAGGACAACCACAACATATGAAATATGGTGAACACATGTATATATTGTGAGAGGGTCCAATATAAATATATATTCAGATTGTGCCTAAATACGTCCAAAAATATAAGGAATGTGATCCTAACAAAATGATGGCCTTCTACAGTACATGTCATGTCTTGGTAAGCTTATTGTGTTTGTAGGTAAATATTCACACTAGTTCCTAGACAGGTATGATGGAGTGGGCCATAAACTGTCAGGCCGAGCCCCTCTGATAACCCAGGGGGGCTGGTCTCTTAGAAAATCACCAGGGATCTATATAATCAGAATGGTGGATTATCCAAATTGAGATTTATTTTTAAAAACTACTTGGAGAACTTTAACATCTGAATCTCCCACAAGGATTCTATATACCGGTAATTATATGTAAGGATTTCTTGTGTTTTCTGCTATTTCATTTTATGGACTGTTTTGCAATTTATAATCTGTATTTCTGTATTTTTATACATCACTGTGAAGCCTTTTTTTCAGATTATATGTTTACTTAATCAGCTCTTTGTTCTCTAATATGAACTCACTCTTCTGAGGATAGCTCAGGTAGAACACGTTACCAAAAGGTTAATTATATATACATGTCTGATCAGTGAAGTAAGGCTGAGAATCTATATTGGACTGTGTTTGGGGTAACCTAAGACGCCCTGATATAAAGCAAATTGTGTACTAGGGTGATAGTGTAGGAGGTATTGCAGGGGTTAATTTAGTGGTTGCTGTAACTGGCAGCAGGTAACCAGAGATCTGGCCAATAGACTGCGTTCGTGACAAATATGAATAGCGTTTCATTTAGAAATGATATATTGTATAAAACTAATGCTGTAATGTAATTGTAACAACAAAAATATCCTAATTAAACAGATATTACATAAACAAATGAGTACCAATAAATGGGATAATAGTAACATCCCCTGGACATACTAGGAAACCACAGAATATCTGAATGTACCTTTCCTGGTTAAATACTTTATTATTATCTGTAGAATAAAGAGTCAGGAGGATGATAAATGGTCCAAAAACGTTAATACTGTATTTATAGTGATTTTTTGCTGATTATGCACCGTTATTAAATACAATTTTACTTTGTTTTCTCCCTTAGATAAAAAAATCCACCATGAAATGTTAATGTCTGGCCCCGTTACACCAGAATCTATATCCCTGTGGATGGACATCTTTTCAGAGATGTAATAATTATTAGTTTCTATTACTTTCTATTTCCCATGTACAAGTGACGTGTAAATCTCTCTTGATTCCAATATATTTTGTATTGTTTACTCATTGATATAAATCAATAAAACCTGAAAATTATCCCTAAACATGCTCTAGTGAATGTTACCTTAGATCTCTTAGATGCAGGGTCAATTTATCTCCTGCAAGGGATCTAGTGAATGTTACCTTAGATCTCTTAGATGCAGGGTCAATTTATCTCCTGCAAGGGATCTAGTGAATGTTACCTTAGATCTCTTAGATGCAGGGTCAATTTATCTCCTGCAAGGGATCTAGTGAATGTTACCTTAGATCTCTTAGATGCAGGGTCAATTTATCTCCTGCAAGGGATCTAGTGAATGTTACCTTAGATCTCTTAGATGCAGGGTCAATTTATCTCCTGCAAGGGATCTAGTGAATGTTACCTTAGATCTCTTAGATGCAGGGTTGATTTATCTCCTGCATGGGATCTAGTGAATGTTACCTTAGATCTCTTAGATGCAGGGTTGATTTATCTCCTGCAAGGGATCTAGTGAATGTTTCTTTAGATCTCTTAGATGCAGGGTCGATTTATCTCCTGCATGGGATCTAGTGAATGTTACCTTAGATCTCTTAGATGCAGGGTTGATTTATCTCCTGCAAGTAGATCTCTTAGATGCAGGGTTGATTTATCTCCTGCAAGGGATCTAGTGAATGTTTCTTTAGATCTCTTAGATGCAGGGTTGATTTATCTCCTGCAAGGGATCTAGTGAATGTTACCGTAGATCTCTTAGATGCAGGGTCAATGTATCTCCTGCATGGGATCTAGTGAATGTTACCTTAGATCTCTTAGATTCAGGATCAATTTATCTTGTGCATGGGATCTAGTGAATGTTTCTTTAGATCTCTTAGATGCAAGGTTTATTTATCTCCTGCATGGGATCTAGTGAATGTTACCTTAGATCTCTTAGATGCCAGGTTGATTTATCTCCTGCATGGGATCTAGTGAATGTTTCTTTAGATCTCTTAGGTGCAGGGTTGATTTATCTCCTGCAAGGGATCTAGTGAATGTTTCTTTAGATCTCTTAGATGCAAGGTTGATTTATCTCCTGCATGGGATCTAGTGAATGTTTCTTTAGATCTCTTAGGTGCAGGGTTGATTTATCTCCTGCAAGGGATCTAGTGAATGTTTCTTTAGATCTCTTAGATGCAGGGTTGATTTATCTCCTGCAAGGGATCTAGTGAATGTTTCTTTAGATCTCTTAGATGCAAGGTTGATTTATCTCCTGCATGGGATCTAGTGAATGTTACCTTAGATCTCTTAGATGCAAGGTTGATTTATCTCCTGCATGGGATCTAGTGAATGTTTCTTTAGATCTCTTAGGTGCAGGGTTGATTTATCTCCTGCAAGGGATCTAGTGAATGTTTCTTTAGATCTCTTAGATGCAAGGTTGATTTATCTCCTGCATGGGATCTAGTGAATGTTACCTTAGATCTCTTAGATGCAGGGTTGATTTATCTCCTGCAAGGGATCTAGTGAATGTTACCGTAGATCTCTTAGATGCAGGGTCAATGTATCTCCTGCATGGGATCTAGTGAATGTTACCTTAGATCTCTTAGATTCAGGATCAATTTATCTTGTGCATGGGATCTAGTGAATGTTTCTTTAGATCTCTTAGATGCAAGGTTTATTTATCTCCTGCATGGGATCTAGTGAATGTTACCTTAGATCTCTTAGATGCAAGGTTGATTTATCTCCTGCATGGGATCTAGTGAATGTTTCTTTAGATCTCTTAGGTGCAGGGTTGATTTATCTCCTGCAAGGGATCTAGTGAATGTTTCTTTAGATCTCTTAGATGCAAGGTTGATTTATCTCCTGCAAGGGATCTAGTGAATGTTACCGTAGATCTCTTAGATGCAGGGTCAATGTATCTCCTGCATGGGATCTAGTGAATGTTACCTTAGATCTCTTAGATTCAGGATCAATTTATCTTGTGCATGGGATCTAGTGAATGTTTCTTTAGATCTCTTAGATGCCAGGTTGATTTATCTCCTGCATGGGATCTAGTGAATGTTACGTTAGATCTCTTAGATGCAAGGTTGATTTATCTCCTGCATGGGATCTAGTGAATGTTTCTTTAGATCTCTTAGGTGCAAGGTTGATTTATCTCCTGCATGGGATCTAGTGAATGTTTCTTTAGATCTCTTGGATGCAGGGTTGATTTATCTCCTGCAAGGGATCTAGTGAATGTTTCTTTAGATCTCTTAGATGCAAGGTTGATTTATCTCCTGCATGGGATCTAGTGAATGTTTCTTTAGATCTCTTGGATATATGGTTGATTTATCTCCTGCATGGGATCTAGTGAATGTTTCTTTAGATCTCTTAGATGCAGGGTCAATTTATCTCCTGCAAGGGATCTAGTGAATGTTTCTTTAGATCTCTTAGATGCAGGGTCAATTTATCTCCGGCATGGGATCTAGTGAATGTTACCTTAGATCTCTTAGATGCAAGGTTGATTTATCTCCTGCATGGGATCTAGTGAATGTTTCTTTAGATCTCTTAGGTGCAGGGTTGATTTATCTCCTGCAAGAGATCTAGTGGATGTTTCTTTAGATCTCTTATGAGTCTATTCACTAAAGTTTGTCCTTGAAGGTTGACTTTCATTTTGACATTAAGTCAATTTTTGCACCAGAATTTGACTTAGTGTAAAAAAGATCTTTGATCCTTTCATTTCCCATTACTTTAAATAGGGGATTCGAAACTGTGTTGTTTTTTTCAAACTCGGGGCAGAATTTGTCTTAGACTCAGAATAAAAGTTGACTTCCAAAGTCATATTTTAGTCAATACACCCATTAAACTCAAGGATGGAAGTAGAAGTATCCAATGCATGGGATCTAGTGAATATTGCATGGGGATATATTAGATCAAGGGATGGCAGTCAATGTATCCCCTGCATGAGATCTAATGAACAATGTATTAAAATCTATAAGATCCAGGGATGGCAGTCAATGTATCCCCTGCATGAGATCTAATGAACAATGTACTACAATCTATAAGATCCAGGGATGGCAGTAGATTTATCCCCTGCATGAGATCTAATGAACAATGTATTAAAATCTATAAGATCCAGGGATGGCAGTAGATTTATCCCCTGCATGAGATCTAATGAACAATGTATTACAATCTATAAGATCCAGGGACGGCAGTCAATGTATCCCCTGCATGAGATCTAATGAACCATGTATTACAATCTATAAGATCCAGGGATGGCAGTCAATGTATCCCCTGCATGAGATCTAATGAACAATGTACTACAATCTATAAGATCCAGGGATGGCAGTAGATTTATCCCCTGCATGAGATCTAATGAACTATGTATTACAATCTATAAGATCCAGGGACGGCAGTAGATTTATCCCCTGCATGAGATCTAATGAACTATGTATTACAATCTATAAGATCCAGGGACGGCAGTAGATTTATCCCCTGCATGAGATCTAATGAACTATGTATTACAATCTATAAGATCCAGGGACGGCAGTAGATTTATCCCCTGAATGAGATCTAATGAACTATGTATTACAATCTATAAGATCCAGGGACGGCAGTAGATTTATCCCCTGCATGAGATCTAATGAACTATGTATTACAATCTATAAGATCCAGGGACGGCAGTAGATTTATCCCCTGCAAGGGATTTTATGAATATGTATTTAGATCTCTTAAATCCAGGTTTGGCAGTAGATTTATTTGTTGCATGGGATCTAGAATATGTTGCAATCAGTGGTCCGCCACTTAATTAATGCGTCCAATGCCCTGATCCCTCTTCCCTGGAAGGATCCTACACCTCCCTCCTTCCGTGAGTGGATTTTGAAAGTCGAAATGACACGCACATTGGAGGATAGATATAGTAAATACCTGGTGGTTTTACTGGCTGGAATACATCCAGGATCCCTTGCCTCGTCCTTGTTTGGAATCCTTATCATGCCGATGGCTTTCTCCACACTCTCCTTCCACAGTACAAACATTTACACATATTCCCATTTTGCCATTTGTATGTTTTGATATTGGTGTAGGTGTTCTGGCCACGGAGGAGATGTATTTAGGTGGAAGTAATGTATTCTACTTAATATGTTCTGCATATGGTGTTTTGTGGTTTCTGTCCTTCTGTGTCAGGTATCTCATTGGTATTTATCATGGCCCCCCCCCCCCCCCCCCATGGTCTCCCTTCCTCCTTCCCTCTTTATTTTCTCTACCCCAACCCTACCTCCCCCACCCCTTTTATTTGTTCTCTTTTGAAAAAAATCAATAAAAACTTTTTACAAAAAAAAAAAGAATATGTTGCATACTGATCTCCTGGGATCAGCACTAGGGTCACATACATGTCCTCTTTTTTGTTGCAGTGAACGACTTACAGATAAAGATATAGGATTAACAAAGACAATGCTTGATACCGTAAGAATTTTAAATTGATTAATGGGGGTGGAGTTTTGATTATATATATAAATAAAGGTACCGTATATATATAAATAAAGGAATATATCTAAATAAAGGTATATATATATATAAATAAAAGTATATAAATAGATAAAGGCATATGTTTAAATAAAAGGTATATATATAAATAAAGGAATATATCTAAATAAAGGTATATATAGAAATAAAGGAATATATCTAAATAAAGGTATATATATATAAATAAAAGTATATAAATAAATAAAGGCATATGTTTAAATAAAAGGTATATATATAAATAAAGGAATATATCTAAATAAAGGTATATATAGAAATAAAGGAATATATCTAAATAAAGGTATATATATATAAATAAAAGTATATAAATAAATAAAGGCATATGTTTAAATAAAGATATATATAGAAATAAAAGTATATATCTAAATAAAGGTATATATATATATACCGTATTTGCTCGATTATAAGACAAGGTTTTTTTCAGAGCAAATGCTCTGAAAAATCCCCCTCGTCTTATAATCGAGGTTTCTTATAATCTGACCTCAAATTGAGGTCAGATTATAAGACATGGATCCAGGTCCCCAGCAGAGCTGCAGGGGACCTGGATCCCCCTCTCTTGCAGCAGGGGATGTCTGCGCAACGAGCGCAGACTCCCCTGCTTCCGCCCGGCACGACCGCCGGGGCTTCTGTGAAGAAGCCGGGTACTTCCGCTTTCGTCACAGAAGTCCCGGCGAGCGTGCCGGGCGGGCGCAGGGGAGGTCTGCGCTCATCGCCCAGACTTCCTCTGCTGCCCCACTAGCCACCAGGGTAAATCGGGCAGCTGGGGGATGTCTGCACTATACGTGCAGACATCCTCCATGCTGCCCGACACGGCAGTCTATTATGACGGACAGCTGTCCGTCATAATAGACTGCCGTGTCGGGCAGCATGGAGGATGTCTGCAAGTATCGTGCAGACATCCCCCGGCTGCCCCCACTAGCCACCAGGGATCAAGGTAAGGGGAAGGGAGGGAGGGGGGCAGAGAGACAGGGGGAGGGAGGGAGGGGGACAGAGAGACAGGGGGGACAGAGAGACAGGGGGGAGGGAGGGGGGCAGAGACAGAGTCAAGGGGAGGGAGGGGGTTAAGAGACAGAGACAAGGGGAGGGAAGGGGTTAAGAGACAGACAAGGGGAGGGAAGGGGTTAAGAGACAGAGACAAGGGGAGTGAGGGGGTTAAGAGACAGACAAGGGGAGGGGGAGAGAGAGAAAAATGGGGGCAAGGGAAAGAGAAAGGCAGCATTGGCACATAAAAAGAAATAAAAACTAGAAATACATTTTTTGATATCATAATTTTTTTATTAAAAAGGCAATTTACATGTGAATATATACAAGTTTAACTTTTTTCCTATAGGGTAGTCTTATATTCAGGCTTTTAGTTTTTTTCCTAAAGGAATATCCAAAGTTTGGGGGGTCGTCTTATAATCAGGGTCGTCTTATAATCGAGCAAATACGGTAAATAAAAGTATATAAATAAATAAAGGCATATGTTTAAATAAAGGTATATATATAAATAAAGGTATATATCTAAATAAAGGTATATATATATATATATATAAATAAAAGTATATAAATAAATAAAGGCATATGTTTAAATAAAGGTATATATATAAATAAAGGTATATATCTAAATAAAGGTATATATATATATATATATATAAGTATATAAATAAATAAAGACATATGTTTAAATAAAGGTATATATATATATATATAAATAAAAGTATATAAATAAATAAGACATATGTTTAAATAAAGGTATATATCTAAATAAAGGTATATATATATAAATAAAAGTATATAAATAAATAAAGGCATATGTTTAAATAAAGGTATATATATAAATAAAGGTATATATATAAATAAAGGTATATATATATACTGTATATATATATATAAATGTATATAAATAAATAAAGACATATGTTTAAATAAAGGTATATATATATATAAATAAAAGTATATAAATAAATAAAGACATATGTTTAAATAAAGGTATATATATAAATAAAGGTATATATATAAATAAAGGTATATGTTTAAATAAAGGTATATATATATAAATATGTATTGTTTATATTTTTGCAGGATATAAAAATCCACAGCATATTAACAGGTATGTGTCTGATCATCTCCCCATCCATCCATAGTGCCACACAGCAGGGTACATATAGCTTTCCTATAGTCTGCCATCTCATTTTATCCCCTAGTAGAGTTAAAATGTTACCATTTATTGGTTAACTGAGAGTTTGATTACAAGCTTTCAAGATCATGTTGCTAGGTCCTTTCCTCAGACATCAATGAGGCTAAAACAAAATTCCTAATTCCCTAATATGCTTCAGCCTCATTAACACCTGAGGAAGGGACCTAGCAACTTGCTCTTGAAAGCTTTCAGTCCATCTCTCAGTTAGCCAATAAATGGTATTATTTTAACTTTACCTGTTTCCTGTTTTTCCACGGCCAACACAGTATTACTCTTTTAACTATTCCCTAGTGTAGAAGAGTACCAGAACCTTTAATTACCTAGTAAATGAGAGTACCAGAACCTTTTATTCCCTAGTATAAGAGAGTACCAGAACCTTTAATTACCTAGTATAGGAGAGTACCAGAACCTTTTATTCTCTAGTATAGGAGAGTACCAGAACCTTTAATTACCTAGTATAGGAGAGTACCGGTACCTTTTATTCTCCTAGTACAAGAGAGTACCGAAACCTTTAATTACCTAGTATATGAGAGTAACAGAACCTTTAATTACCTTTTATAGGAGAGTAACAGAACCTTTTATTCTCCTAGTATAAGAGAGTACCGGAACCTTTTATTCACTAGTATAAGAGAGTACCAGAACCTTTTATTCACTAGTATAAGAGAGTACCGAAACCTTTTATTCACTAGTATAAGAGAGTACCAGAACTTTTAATTACCTAGTATAAGAGAGTACCAGAATCTTTTATTCTCTAATATAAAAGAGTACCAGAACCTTTTATTCACTAGTATAAGAGAGTACCGGAACCTTTTATTCACTAGTATAGGAGAGTACCAGAACCGATTATTCACTATTATAAGAGAGTACCAAAATCTTTTATTCTCTAATATAAGAGAGTACCAGAACCTGTTATTCTCTAGTATAGGAGAGTACCAGAATCTTTTATTCTCTAGTATAGGAGAGTACCAGAACCTCTTATTCCCTAGTATAGGACAGTACCAGAACCTTTTATTCTCTAGTATAGGAGAGTACCGGAACCTTTTATTCCCTAGTATAGGAGAGTACCAGAATCTTTTGTTCTCTAGTATAGGAGAGTACCAGAACCTTTTATTCTCTAGTGTAGGAGATTACCAGTACCTTTTATTCTCTAGTATAGGAGAGTACCAGAACCTTTTATTCTCTAGTGTAGGAGAGTACCGGAACCTTATATTCCCTAGTATAGGAGAGTACCAGAATCTTTTATTCTCTAGTATAGGAGAGTACCGGAACCTTTTATTCTCTAGTATAGGAGAGTACCAGAACCTTTTATTCACTAGTACAAGAGAGCACAAGATTATTTTATTCACTAGTGTAAGAGAGTACCAGTAGCTTTTATTATCTAGTACAGGAGAGTGCCAGAACCGTTTATTCCCCTAGTATAGGAGAATATCAGAAGAGTACCGGAACTTTTTATTCCCTAGTATGGGAGATTATTGGAACTCTTTATTCCTTAGTATAGGAGAGTAGCAGAACCTTTTATTCTCTAGTATAGGACAGTACCGGAACCTTTTATTCTCTAATATAGGAGAGTAGTGAAACCATTTTTATTCCCTAGTATAGGACAGTACCGAACCTTTTATTCTCTAGTATAGGAGAGTACCCGAACCTTTTATTCTCTAGTATAGGAGAGTACCCGAACCTTTTATTCCCTAGTATAGGAGAGTACCCAAACCTTTTTTTATTCTCTAGTATAGGACAGTACCAGTACCTTTTATTCCCTAGTATAGGAGAGTACCAGAACCTTTTATTCCCTAGTATAGGAGAGTACTGGAACCTTTTATTCTCTAATATAGGAGAGTACCAGAACCTTTTATTCTCTAGTATAGGAGAGTACCAGAACCTTTTATTCTCTAGTATAGGACAGTACCGGAACCTTTTATTCTCTAGTATAGGACAGTACCAGTACCTTTTATTATCTAGTATAGGAGAGTACCAGAACCTTTTATTCCCTAGTATAGGAGAGTGCCAGAACCTTTTATTCACTAGTATAGTAGAGTACCGGAACCTTTTATTCTCTAGTATAGGAGAGTGCCAGAACCTTTTATTCTCTAGTATAGGAGAGTACCAGAACCTTTTATTCTCTAGTATAGGAGAGTACTGGAACCTTTTATCCCATAGTATAGGAGAGTACCGGAACCTTTTATTCCCTAGTATAGGAGAGTACTGGAACCTTTTATTCTCTAGTATAGGAGAGTACTGGAACCTTTTATCCCATAGTATAGGAGAGTACCGGAACCTTTTATTCCCTAGTATAGGAGAGTACCAGAACCTTTTATCCCATAGTATAGGAGAGTACCGGAACCTTTTATTCCCTAGTATAGGAGAGTACCAGAACCTTTTATTCACTAGTATAGTAGAGTACTGGAACCTTTTATTCCCTAGTATAGGAGAGTGCCAGAACCTTTTATTATCTAGTATAGGAGAGTGCCAGAACCGTTTATTCCCCTAGTATAGGAGAATATCAGAAGAGTACCGAACTTTTTATTCCCTAGTATGGGAGATTATTGGAACTCTTTATTCCCTAGTATAAGAGAGTACTGGAACCTTTTATTCTCTAATATAGGAGAGTAGCAGAACCTTTTTTTATTCCCTAGTATAGGACAGTATTGGAACCTTTTATTCTCTAGTATAGGAGAGTACCCGAACCTTTTATTCCCTAGTATAGGAGAGTACCCGAACCTTTTATTCCCTAGTATAGGAGAGTACCCGAACCTTTTATTCCCTAGTATAGGAGAGTACCAGTACCTTTTATTCCCTAGTATAGGAGAGTACCAGAACCTTTTATTCTCTAATATAGGAGAGTATCAGAACCTTTTATTCCCTAGTATAGGAGAGTACCCGAACCTTTTATTCCCTAGTATAGGAGAGTACCCAAACCTTTTATTCCCTAGTATAGGAGAGTACCAGAACCTTTTATTCCCTGGTATAGGAGAGTACCGGAACCTTTTATTCTCTAGTATAGGAGAGTACCAGAACCTTTTATTCTCTAGTATAGGAGAGTACCCGAACCTTTTTTTATTCTCTAGTATAGGAGAGTATCAGAACCTTTTATTCCCTAGTATAAGAGTTTACAGAACCTTTTATTCTCTACTATAGGAGAGTGCCATAACCTTTTATTCCCTAGTATAGGAGAGTACTGGAACCTTTTATTCCCTAGTATAGGAGAGTACCAGAACCTTTTATTCCCCTAGTATAGGAGAGTACCAGAACCTTTTATTCCCCTAGTATAGGAGAGTACCAGAACCTTTTATTCTCTAGTATAGGAGAGTCCCGGAACCTTTTATTCCCCTAGTATAGGAGAGTACCCGAACCTTTTATTCTCTAGTATAGGACAGTACCGGAACCTTTTATTCTCTAGTTGTCACGGACTGAGTAGGATCAGAAGACTGGATCCGCGATGCGAAGACCTGGTATCTACTGCAACAGGTTTGGAGGCAGGACAGTGTCTATTCACCTGAATGGTATTATACCCTACGGTTGAGCCTCAGGTAAATGACCACCCAGGACTTGGAACACTGACTGCAACCGCACACTGAAGCAGGGATACGCAGGAATTACTGGATAAACGGATAGTCAGCAAGCCGGGTCAAACACAACAGGAGCAACGGTACAAGACGGTATGGAGGAGGCAAGGTCAAAAACAGGCAAAAGGATCAGGGCAGGCAGCAAACGGAGAAGTCAGAAGTCACAGCAGGAGTCAAAAACCGAAGAATCAAGAATCAAGAATAAACGCTAGATCAAGCCACAAGGAACTATCTCAGGCAAGGTCTGAGTAGCAACTGAAGGTTTAAATACAATTTGGGCGGTAAAACCCGCCCCTAATAGGTCCCCCAAAAAGTATAAGTATAGCCCTTTAAGGCTATGTTAATTTTCTGTGTGTAGCGGTACTGCGCATGCGCGCAGTTTCGGTTTGCTGCGCGTTCGTCGAGGGGAAGCGGTGAGCGCGTCTGCAGCCCTGGAGGGCTGAGACGCCGAACGGAGCCCTCGCTGTCCGTCCACCCTGCCTGCAGGGGCAGCGGCAGCGGAGGCACGGACCTCGCGGCGGCAGGTAAGTTTCTTTTTTATTACACTACCCCCCTCTTTATGAACGCCGTACCGGCGTTCAGGACCTGGTTTGAGAGGAAATCTACGATGAAATAAGGAAACTTTGGAAGGAGCATGAACATCGGATGCTGGTACCCAAGATCTCTCCTCCGGACCGTAACCTTGCCAATGGACAAAATACTGCAAAAGACCACGGCGCAGCCGAGAATCCAAAATAGATTGTACCAAATACTCCTCATGCCCTTGAACGAGGACAGGTTTGGGAACCGTATGGGCGTCAGAGAAACGATTAGTTACAACTGGTTTGAGGAGGGACACATGGAAGGAGTTGTGGATGCGCATACTGGAAGGGAGGCGTAGGGTATAGGACACATCGTTGATTTTGGACAAGATCACGTAAGGACCGATATATTTGGGACCTAAAGTCCTGGAGGAATGACGAAGTTGGAGATACTTGGTAGAAAGCCATACTTTGTCACCAGGAAGAAGTACGGGGGCAGGAGAACGATGTTTGTCGGCAAATCTTTTCTGCAACACCTTGGCCCTGGATAGTTGCGAAGAAACAGAAGCCCAGTGAGATTTGAGATCCTGGACCTGACGGTCAGCAGCCGGTACTTCCGAAGGCAATCCCAAGTCCGGCCAAAGAGTAGGCTCGTAGCCAAAGGCTGCACAAAACGGGGATTTCTGCAAGGACTCATGAAAGGAGCTGTTATATGACAATTCAGCGAGATGGAGGAGAGAAGACCAAGTAGATTGATCCTCATCAACATATAACCGTAGATATTGTTTCAGAACCTGATTGGTCCTCTCCGTCTGACCATTGGTTTGCGGATGATGAGAGGAGGAAAATTTTAGAGAAATACCCAGCTGAGCACAAAGTGATCTCCAGAACCGGGACACAAACTGAGAACCACGGTCAGAAACAATGCTTTGGGGTACCCCATGTAGACGAATGATTTCCTTCATGACAACAGTTGCAAGCTGAGATGCTGAGGGCAGTTTGGGAAGAGCAACAAAATGAGCCTGTTTGGAGAATAGATCGACTACTACAAGTATGGTCGTGAACCCTCGAGACAAGGGAAGATCTGTGACGAAATCCATGGCAATATTCGTCCAAGGTCTCTTAGGGACAGGAAGAGGGCATAACAGGCCTGCAGGGTTACGTTTCGGAGTTTTGTATCTAGCACAGACGGTGCAGGCGCGAACAAAATCCTGAACGTCAGATTGCAAGGAAGGCCACCAAAATTTCCGGTCAATGAGAAACTTAGTGTTGCGTACACCACGGTGACCCGCGACAGAGGAAGCATGAGCCCAGGACAAGACTTGTCTCCGAAGGTTGGATTGAACAAAGTAACGACCGACAGGAGGGCGACAATTGGTGGGTCTAGGGAACTGGGATCTGGTAATTTTCCACAGGAGGGAGGTGGACACCGAGGCAATGATCCGAGAGGCCGGTATAATGGAATCAACCACAGGAGGAGCCGTTTCAATGTCAAAACGTCTAGACAGAGCATCCGCCTTGCCATTTTTCGACCCGGGCCGGTATGTGATGGAAAAATTAAAACGGGTAAAAAATAAGGCCCATCTGGCCTGTCTGGGATTCAATCTCTTAGCTTTTTCTATGTATAACAAATTTTTGTGGTCGGTGAGAATCGTGATGGGAATTTGAGTACCCTCTAAGAGATGACGCCATTCGTCAAGAGCCATCTTGATGGCCAACAATTCGCGGTTGCCTACATCGTAGTTGCGTTCCGCTGAGGTAAACGTCTTAGAGAAATATGAACATGGATGGACTCTGTTGGAGATTTGGTCTCTTTGAGATAAAATAGCCCCAGCGCCAGATTCAGAAGCATCAACCTCCAAAATGAATGGTTGAGCTGGATTGGGTCTGCGAAGAATGGGTGCAGAGATGAAGGCATGTTTCAGGAACTGGAAGGCTTGGAGAGCCTGGGTAGACCATTTAGCCGGATCACTTCCCTTCTTAGTGAGAGCAGAAATGGGTGCAGTGACTTTAGAGAAATTCCTGATAAATCTTCTATAGTAATTAGCAAAGCCCAAAAACCTTTGTATCCCTTTGAGGTTGAGCGGTATTTGCCAGTCTTGGATAGCAGAAACTTTGTCAGGATCCATCTCTAGGCCGTCAGAGGAGATAATATAACCCAGGAATTTGATTTTTGAGCATTCGAATTCACATTTTTCGGCCTTAGCAAAGAGGTGATTTTCTCGAAGACGACGTAATACCTGTTGAACGTGCTTTCTATGGTCGGAGATATTCTTGGAATATATAAGGATATCGTCCAAATAGACCATGACATGAGATAACAACATGTCCCGGAAAACGTCGTTAACAAAACTCTGGAAGACTGCTGGTGCATTACATAATCCGAAAGGCATAACTAGGTATTCGTAATGCCCATATCTGGTATTGAAGGCCGATTTCCACTCATCACCCTCTCGTATGCGGACCAAATTATATGCACCACGTAAGTCTAGTTTGGTGAATATCTTGGCATCTTGGAGTTGGTCGTATAGTTCAGTGATGAGTGGTAGTGGATAACGGTTCTTTATGGTGATTTTGTTCAGTCCCCTGTAGTCTATGCAAGGCCTTAAGGTACCGTCCTTTTTGGCTACAAAAAAGAATCCAGCGCCTGCTGGAGAGGAAGATGGTCGGATGAATCCCCTCTGAAGATTATCCTTTATGTACAAAGCGAGTGCTTGATTCTCAGGTGCCGAGAGAGGATAAGTATGCCCTACCGGAGGGGAGGAACCAGGTAATAGGTCGATGGCGCAATCGTAGCTCCTATGAGGAGGAAGAATCTCGGCCTTGGTCTTAGAGAATACGTCTAGGAAGTTCCAATATAACTGTGGAACCCGGGAACGAGGATCCTCAGGAGGAAGAGTACTAACTGAATTGAGTGTAGGCAGATTGTCATTAAGGTCCTGACCATCTAGACCCCACGAATCAACTTGTCCCAAACACCAGTCAATGGAAGGATTATTCTTTTTCAACCATGGTAGCCCCAATATGATGGAGATGTGGGGACTGGAAAGGACGTCAAAGCTTAATTCTTCGTAATGGTTGTGACCGATCTTTAAACCCAAAGGTATGGTTTCCTTGGAAATTATACCAGTGCCTACAGGGGTACCATCCAAGGCAGACACAGAAATAGGCAGGGCTTTAGACTTCAGAGGAATATTCTGTTGAATTACCCAAGATTGGTCTACGAAATTTCCAGCTGCTCCGGAATCTATGAAGGCTTGGGTGGCCACTTGGTGGCCTGTCCACTGGAGCAAGACCGGTATTAAAAGTCTCTGATTAGAAGGAGAATTAATGATGTTAACGCTCAGTGGGACTCCTTCTTTTTCCACTAAGCGTTGGCGTTTCCCGATTTCTGGGGACATTTCAGAGCAAAATGACCCCTTAGACCACAGTACAGGCATAGATTTAATCTCCTGCGACGAGATTTTTCTTCGTCAGAAAGTCGTAGTATAGGGCCAATCTCCATAGGTTCACTAGTTAGATTGGTCTCAGGCTCTGGAGTTTTGGTAGCTTGATAGTATTTAGGTTGGAAGTGTCTTGGGTTCTTATCACGATCCAACCTCCTTTCTTGGCCACGAGCATCGAGTTTAAGACACAATGTAATAAGTGATTCCAGGTCCTCGGGAAGATCTCTATAGGTTAAAGCATCTTTAAGAGTGTCATTAAGACCTCTACGAAATGCCGCCTTTAATGCGCTCTGGTTCCACTCTGTCTCATATGCCAAGGTACGAAACTCTATGGCATACTGACCCACTGATCTTTTGCCTTGTTGCAACTCCATTAGTTGAGTCTCTGCAGACTCCCTTCTTCCTGGAGCATCGAAGACGGATTTGAAGGCTGAAATAAATGCGTCAGCATCTTCTAACAGGGGAGAGTTCTGTTCCAGCAAAGGGGATGCCCAGTTCAAGGCCTCTCCTTTCAGGAGATTAACTATGAACGCCACTTTTGCGGTGGATGAGGAGAAAGCGTCAGGTTGTGTGCGAAAATGTAGTAGACACTGGTTTAGGAACCCTCTACATTCACGTGGAGAACCGGAAAACTTTTCCGGTATGGGCATCTTAGGTGGTCTTGAAGAACTACGAGCCCCCATGACAGAGAACCCTTGATCAGACATGGTAGGAGCGGTCGAGACTGGATTCATATGAGTGGTGAGTGACCGTAATAGTTCGGTAACAGTATCCAGTTTATGTTCAAGGGATTGAAGATGTGAAGCGTGCGTGGTCAGGATCTTGTCATGGCATTCCTGTCTGGCCGAGACTCGGGCCAGGTCCGCGGGATCCATAAATATGGCCTGAGATAATGTCACGGACTGAGTAGGATCAGAAGACTGGATCCGCGATGCGAAGACCTGGTATCTACTGCAACAGGTTTGGAGGCAGGACAGTGTCTATTCACCTGAATGGTATTATACCCTACGGTTGAGCCTCAGGTAAATGACCACCCAGGACTTGGAACACTGACTGCAACCGCACACTGAAGCAGGGATACGCAGGAATTACTGGATAAACGGATAGTCAGCAAGCCGGGTCAAACACAACAGGAGCAACGGTACAAGACGGTATGGAGGAGGCAAGGTCAAAAACAGGCAAAAGGATCAGGGCAGGCAGCAAACGGAGAAGTCAGAAGTCACAGCAGGAGTCAAAAACCGAAGAATCAAGAATCAAGAATAAACGCTAGATCAAGCCACAAGGAACTATCTCAGGCAAGGTCTGAGTAGCAACTGAAGGTTTAAATACAATTTGGGCGGTAAAACCCGCCCCTAATAGGTCCCCCAAAAAGTATAAGTATAGCCCTTTAAGGCTATGTTAATTTTCTGTGTGTAGCGGTACTGCGCATGCGCGCAGTTTCGGTTTGCTGCGCGTTCGTCGAGGGGAAGCGGTGAGCGCGTCTGCAGCCCTGGAGGGCTGAGACGCCGAACGGAGCCCTCGCTGTCCGTCCACCCTGCCTGCAGGGGCAGCGGCAGCGGAGGCACGGACCTCGCGGCGGCAGGTAAGTTTCTTTTTTATTACACTAGTATAGGAGAGTACCCGAACCTTTTATTCTCTAGTATAGGAGAGTACCAGAACCTTTTATTCCCCTAATATAGGAGAGTACCAGAACCTTTTATTCTCTAGTATAGGAGAGTACCAGAACCTTTTATTCCCCTAGTATAGGAGAGTACCCGAACCTTTTATTCTCTAGTATAGGACAGTACCGGAACCTTTTATTCCCCTAGTATAGGAGAGTACCCGAACCTTTTATTCCCTAGTATAGGAGAATACCAGAACCTTTTATTCCCCTAGTATAGGAGAGTACCAGAACCTTTTATTCCCCTAGTATAGGAGAGTACCAGAACCTTTTATTCTCTAGTATAGGAGAGTACCAGAACCTTTTATTCCCCTAGTATAGGAGAGTACCCAAACCTTTTATTCTCTATTATAGGAGAGTACCCGAACCTTTTATTCTCTAGTATAGGAGAGTACCCGAACCTTTTTTTATTCCCTAGTATAGGAGAGTACCAGAACCTTTTATTCTCTAGTATAGGACAGTACCAGAACCTTTTATTCTCTAATATAGGACAGTACCAGAACCTTTTATTCTCTAATATAGGACAGTACCAGAACCTTTTTTATTTCCTAGTACTGTATGGTATTTGAATAATGTATCCATTAGTACATAAAAGTACCGGATTGGCAGCCATGAGTCCCTCATCATTACTAGACCCCAACGCATACACTGCCACCAAACATGTATTATATATGTATTAATATAAGAACCCTGATTATACCAAGAAACAGTGATTAAAGTGCCTTATCTTTTCCTTTTCAGATTCATGCATGCGCCAGAGGTAATAACTGAAATCATTCCAATTAATGAAGCTCTCTTAGGTGCAGTAACAGTTAACAAGGGCATCATTATTTCTCCTGTTCAGAGAGCAGGGGTAAACATTCTGATATCGTGAGGATATACTTGGATTACTCTAACGCCCACCCATCTTTTACCTTGACCCCTACCCTACTCACATCCTGAACGTATAGCTATTACTGTATGGTGTAATATGTTTAAGGTGAGGGGTGTCCTGCAGTCTTGATGCTGAGTGGTCATTTTAATGCTATTTTGTAGAAGCAGAAAATCTCCAGCATTTAGAAGAATATATAATAATGTCCAAGAGGCTTAATGCTTAGCGGAGATCTTTATTTGTCAAGTGATCACATTAAATTCATACATGTGCTGAATCATAATCATATGAGCTCCGTGTAAATCCCGCTAGGACATTATTATATATTCTTCTGGGGTCTCCTGAGTGCTTGAGTTTTTCTGCTTCCACAAAGTATCATTCACGGGTGGATCGGCCGCTGGTCAGACTGCTCCAGAGATTACACCATCCTGTGAGTATGGGGAGAGCCCAGTGACCACGCACCAATACTGGTCACACTCCATGATATGCTAGCCTTGTCCTGAGTACAGCTGCCGTATATAAAGAGACAGGTTCTGGGTAATTATAAATAAATGTATTTAAATGTCCCAAAAAAGCCGGAATCACAGAAGGGTCACAACCTATGACATATCTTATATCAGGACAATATATTAAGTGTCCAAATAGAGGGTGTGAAAAGGGGCAGGTACTTCAAACAACCTTTAGTTAACTTGTTAACCATCAAAAAGTGTATGTATTGAGTGAAATCAATTGCAAACTACATTATTTCCATAAATTAATGGTTATAAATAATGACTGCTGTTTAAACATTCATTACTGCTGTGAGTTTTATTGCTGTGGAGTCTGTGATACACTCACACACTGCACATTACTGTGAGTTTATTGCTGTGGAGTCTGTGATACACTCACACACTGCACATTACTGTGAGTTTTATTGCTGTGGAGTCTGTGATACACTCACACGCTGCACATTACTGTGAGTTTTATTGCTGTGGAGCCTGTGATACACTCACACACTGCACATTACTGTGAGTTTATTGCTGTGGAGTCTGTGATACACTCACACACTGCACATTACTGTGAGTTTTATTGCTGTGGAGTCTGTGATACACTCACACACTGCACATTACTGTGAGTTTTATTGCTGTGGAGTCTGATACACTCACACACTGCACATTACTGTGAGTTTTATTGCTGTGGAGTCTGTGATACACTCACACACTGCATATTACTGTGAGTTTTATTGCTGTGGAGTCTGATACACTCACACACTGCACATTACTGTGAGTTTTATTGCTGTGGAGTCTGTGATACACTCACACACTGCACAATACTGTGAGTTTTATTGCTGTGGAGTCTGATACACTCACACACTGCACATTACTGTGAGTTTTATTGCTGTGGAGTCTGTGATACACTCACACACTGCATATTACTGTGAGTTTTATTGCTGTGGAGTCTGATACACTCACACACTGCACATTACTGTGAGTTTTATTGCTGTGGAGTCTGTGATACACTCACACACTGCATATTACTGTGAGTTTTATTGCTGTGGAGTCTGTGATACACTCACACACTGCACATTACTGTGAGTTTTATTGCTGTGGAGTCTGATACACTCACACACTGCACATTACTGTGAGTTTTATTGCTGTGGAGTCTGTGATACACTCACACACTGCATATTACTGTGAGTTTTATTGCTGTGGAGTCTGATACACTCACACACTGCACATTACTGTGAGTTTATTGCTGTGGAGTCTGTGATACACTCACACACTGCACATTACTGTGAGTTTTATTGCTGTGGAGTCTGTGATACACTCACACGCTGCACATTACTGTGAGTTTTATTGCTGTGGAGCCTGTGATACACTCACACACTGCACATTACTGTGAGTTTATTGCTGTGGAGTCTGTGATACACTCACACACTGCACATTACTGTGAGTTTTATTGCTGTGGAGTCTGTGATACACTCACACACTGCACATTACTGTGAGTTTTATTGCTGTGGAGTCTGATACACTCACACACTGCACATTACTGTGAGTTTTATTGCTGTGGAGTCTGTGATACACTCACACACTGCATATTACTGTGAGTTTTATTGCTGTGGAGTCTGATACACTCACACACTGCACATTACTGTGAGTTTTATTGCTGTGGAGTCTGTGATACACTCACACACTGCATATTACTGTGAGTTTTATTGCTGTGGAGTCTGTGATACACTCACACACTGCACATTACTGTGAGTTTTATTGCTGTGGAGTCTGATACACTCACACACTGCACATTACTGTGAGTTTTATTGCTGTGGAGTCTGTGATACACTCACACACTGCATATTACTGTGAGTTTTATTGCTGTGGAGTCTGATACACTCACACACTGCACATTACTGTGAGTTTTATTGCTGTGGAGTCTGTGATACACTCACACACTTCATATTACTGTGAGTTTTATTGCTGTGGAGTCTGTGATACACTCACACACTGCACATTACTGTGAGTTTATTACTGTGGAGTCTGTCATACACTCACACACTGCATATTACTTTGAGTTTATTGCCGTGGGGTCTGTGATACACTCACACACTGCACATTACTGTGAGTTTTATTGCCGTGGGGTCTGTGATACACTCACACACTGCACATTACTGTGAGTTTTATTGCTGAAAAGTCTGTGATACACTCACACACTGCACATTACTGTGAGTTTATTGCTGTGGAGTCTGTGATACACTCACACACTGCACATTACTGGGAGTTTTATTGCTGTGGGGTCTCTGATACACTCACACACTGCACATTACTGTGAGTTTATTGCTGTGGAGTCTGTGATACACTCACACACTGCACATTACTGGGAGTTTTATTGCTGTGGAGTCTGTGATACACTTACACACTGCACATTACTGTGAGTTTTATTGCTGTGGAGTCTGCGATACACTCACACACTGCACATTCACATTACTGTGAGTTTTATTGCTGTGGAGTCTGCGATACACTCACACATGGCACATTACTGTGAGTTTTATTGCTGTGGAGTCTGCGATACACTCACACTTCACATTATTGTGAGTTTTATTGCTGTGGAGTCTGTGATACAATCACACACTGCACATTACTGTGAGTTTTATTGCTGTAGAGTCTGTGATACACTCACATACACTGCATATTACTGTGAGTTTTATTGCTATGGAGTCTGTGATACACTCACACACTGCACATTACTGTGAGTTTTATTGCTGTGGAGTCTGTGATACACTCACACACTGCACATTACTATGAGTTTATTGCTGTGGAGTCTGTGATACACTCACACACTGCACATTACTGTGAGTTTTATTGCTGTAGAGTCTGTGATACACTCACATACACTGCATATTACTGTGAGTTTTATTGCTATGGAGTCTGTGATACACTCACACACTGCACATTACTGTGAGTTTTATTGCTGTGGAGTCTGTGATACACTAACACACCGCACATTACTGTGAGTTGTATTGCTGGGGAGTCTGTGATACATTCACACACCGCACATTACTGTGAGTTTATTGCTGTGGAGTCTGTGATACACTTACACACTGCACATTACTGTGAGTTTTATTGCTGTGGAGTCTGTGATACACTCACACACTGCACATTACTGTGAGTTGTATTGCTGGGGAGTCTGTGATACACTCACACACCGCACATTACTGTGAGTTTTATTGCTGTGGGGTCTGTGATACACTCACACACTGCACATTACTGTGAGTTGTATTGCTGTGGAGTCTGTGATACACTCACACACTGCACATTACTGTGAGTTGTATTGCTGGGGAGTCTGTGATACACTCACACACCGCACATTACTGTGAGTTTTATTGCTGTGGGGTCTGTGATACACTCACACACTGCACATTACTGGGAGTTGTATTGCTGGGGAGTCTGTGATACACTCACACACTGCACATTACTGGGAGTTGTATTGCTGGGGAGTCTGTGATACACTCACACACGCACATTACTGTGAGTTTTATTGCTGTGGGGTCTGTGATACACTCACACACTGCACATTACTGTGAGTTGTATTGCTGGGGAGTCTGTGATACACTCACACACCGCACATTACTGTGAGTTTTATTGCTGTGGGGTCTGTGATACACTCACACACTGCACATTACTGGGAGTTGTATTGCTGGGGAGTCTGTGATACACTCACACACTGCACATTACTGGGAGTTTATTGCTGTGGGGTCTGTGATACACTCACACACTGCACATTACTGGGAGTTTATTGCTGTGGGGTCTGTGATACACTCACACACTGCACATTATTGGGAGTTGTATTGCTGGGGAGTCTGTGATACACTCACACACTGCACATTACTGGGAGTTGTATTGCTGGGGAGTCTGTGATACACTCACACACCGCACATTACTGTGAGTTGTATTGCTGTGGGGTCTGTGATACACTCACACACTGCACATTACTGGGAGTTGTATTGCTGGGGAGTCTGTGATACACTCACACACCGCACATTACTGTGAGTTGTAATGCTGTAGAAAAAGAGCTACAAGAGGGAGAGAGGAATTTGCATCCAAGGGGCAGTTGTGATGTATGCCTTAGAGAGGTACCATTAAATCGGCCAGTAATCCCTCACTCTGCATCACCCTCTATTTGTAGATATTCAAAAAGAAAATGGAGGCCGAGCCTGCCAACGATTGAAAGCACAGGGTGAGTACTAAGCCCGGCAGCGGTGAGTTTTGCTGCCACGTTGGGTAAGATCTCAGAATATGTGTCACTGTGCTCATTACATGTTAAGTTAACCCCTTCCAGACATTAGGACATACTATGTTGTCCTGACTTTGCCTTAAAGTTTTTAGGACGGTATCGTACGTCCTGTATTAAACAGCTCATCGCGGCCCCAGTCTGACAGGGGAAATGTAGCCGGTGCTCAAAGTGAACACCGGCTACATTTCTCCAAATCGCGCCGTGCCCGAACTTCCGCGTTCGGGCACGCCTCCGTGACGTCACACGTGAAGTCCGGAGGTCTCGCATTTTTTTTGCAGGGACCCACAGGGTCTGTTAAGACCCTGATCGGGTCTCTGCTAGAGTGTTCCTGGCTACCGAACACCTTGTGATCAGTGGCCAGGAACCAATCGTGACGTTTTGGTGCTTGCGTCGTTTGGGACGCAAGCACCTTGTGTAACAAAGGGGTTAATCATTACAAATGCTCTTCACTAACAAGGTGTGGAGGTTTGGAACAGGAGATAATGGGGGCAGGGAATATGGAGTCTACTTATCACTCCCTCACCTCCCCCTTTACAGGTAGCCCCTCACAGTAACCTTCCACAGGTCCCAGGACCCTGCTGTCCTGCAAAAAATTAACTTATGTTTATTCGAAAAAATGCATCAAGTGCAAGCACTTTTAAATAGTATTCTTTTAATAAATTTGTACAGCTCTGTCTGTCTTATTTCATTTGAATGCTACATCTGAGTGATGTGACCCAAGATTCTAAACAACATGTCCAGCTCCTTATAGAGCTATACGGAGCCAAGAGGGCTCAATAAGGTACTTTATTTGTATTCTTTCAATTAAGCATTTCTCTTTATAATGCTGACATTTGATGTAGTTTTCTGCCTACATTTGACCTTTAAGGACACAGGATGGTCCTGCCACTCCATGAATGTAAAAAAAGGATGGGGTCAATATATATTTTATAAATCATAATAAATTCTGCTTTATAACGATAACAATGACCTCAAAAGAAATCCTTACATATTCCTTCAAAACAGTATATTGTGTATAAGTCACTAAATAATAAAGATTACAGTAGAGCACACATTTTACAAAAAAATTCTAGCAAAAAATGTTGTCCATAAGGATTTAAATATCCAAGGGGAGCAGACACAGACACTGTATAGTTAATATTTGTTTTAGAAACATGAACCTGAAAAAGCAATTAATCCAGAGAGGGCATGAAATATCACAGACTGAGAGATCACCACCAAGATCTCTCCAAATGTATCAAGTAGAGACCTGAATCTCCAGCGCACATATCTAAAGCATTAATCAGTGTGATAAATCATTGAGAAGACATATCACAAGCTCTGCTTCTCATGCTCTCAATACTATGGGAGAGAATATATGTAAATGGTAATGGGGACCCCCTTACTTACATGTTCCTGGGACCCCAAGATTGTCTAGGAGAAATGGTATGATGATTTCAGTAACGAGATATCAGTCAGTATGTGAGACCCATGTAATATGTGGCTTTATCTAATAACAGAGACAGACAATTCATCTCAGGCTTTGTCTTTAGGGAAGATAAAAAGGTGGTAGATATCTGGAAAGAAGACAGTTTGTATCTGAAAAGACTGTTTAAAGAAAAGAAAGTGCCAACATGGAGGCGAGTTATGAATTATATAAGGAGCCGCAGGCCGAGATGGTAAGTAAATCACGTGGTTATTAAATGGAGGTTTATGTGGTATAGTGAAGGGCGCTCTCTCTGTACACGTGGTTATTGGGGGGTCAGTATGATATTAGCTGTGCTTGTGGTTATTGGGGGGTCAGTATGATATTAGCTGTGCTCGTGGTTATTGGGGGGTCAGTGTGATATTAGCTGTGCTCGTGGTGTGGGGGTCAGTGTGATATTAGCTGTGCTCGTGGTTATTGGGGGGTCAGTGTGATATTAGCTGTGCTCGTGGTTATTGGGGGGTCAGTATGATATTAGCTGTGCTCGTGGTGTGGGGGTCAGTGTGATATTAGCTGTGCTCGTGGTTATTGGGGGGTCGGTGTGATATTAGCTGTGCTCATGGTTATTGGGGGGTCAGTATGATATTAGCTGTGCTCATGGTTATTGGGGGGTCAGTATGATATTAGCTGTGCTTGTGGTTATTGGGGGGTCAGTATGATATTAGCTGTGCTCGTGGTTATTGGGGGGTCAGTGTGATATTAGCTGTGCTCATGGTTATTGGGGGGCCAGTGTGATATTAGCTGTGCTCGTGGTTTGGGGGGTCAGTGTGATATTAGCTGTGCTCATGGTTATTGGGGGGGTCAGTGTGATATTAGCTGTGCTCGTGGTTTGCGGGGGACAGTGTGATATTAGCTGTGCTCGTGGTTTGCGGGGGACAGTGTGATATTAGCTGTGCTCGTGGTTTGGGGGTCAGTGTGATATTAGCTGTGCTCGTGCTGTGGGGGTCAGTGTGATATTAGCTGTGCTCGTGGTGTGGGGGGGTCTGTGTGATATTAGCTGTGCTCGTGGTTTGGGAGGGTCAGTGTGATATTAGCTGTGCTCGTGGTGTGGGGGGGTCTGTGTGATATTAGCTATGCTCGTGGTGTGGGGGGGTCTGTGTGATATTAGCTGTGCTCGTGGTTTGGGAGGGTCAGTGTGATATTAGCTGTGCTCATGGTTATTGGGGGGTCAGTGTGATATTAGCTGTGCTCGTGGTTTGCGGGGGACAGTGTGATATTAGCTGTGCTAGTGGTTATTGGGGGGTCAGTGTGATATTAGCTGTGCTCGTGGTTATTGGGGGGGACAGTGTGATATTAGCTGTGCTCGTGGTTTGCGGGGGACAGTGTGATATTAGCTGTGCTCGTGGTTTGGGGGTCAGTGTGATATTAGCTGTGCTCGTGGTTTGGGGGGTCTGTGTGATATTAGCTGTGCTCGTGGTTTGGGGGGTCAGTGTGATATTAGCTGTGCTCGTGGTGTGGGGGGGTCAGTGTGATATGAGCTGTGCTCGTGGTGTGGGGGGGTCTGTGTGATATTAGCTGTGCTCGTGTTTTGGGAGGGTCAGTGTGATATTAGCTGTGCTCGTGGTGTGGGGGGGTCTGTGTGATATTAGCTGTGCTCGTGGTTATTGGAGGGTCAGTGTGATATTAGCTGTGCTCATGGTTATTGGGGGGTCAGTATGATATTAGCTGTGCTCGTGGTTTGCGGGGGTCTGTGTGATATGAGCTGTGCTCGTGGTGTGGAGGGTCAGTGTGATATTAGCTGTGCTCGTGGTTTGGGGGGTCTGTGTGATATTAGTTGTGCTCGTGGTTTGGGGGGTCTGTGTGATATTAGCTGTGCTCGTGGTTTGGGAGGGTCAGTGTGATATTAGCTGTGCTCATGGTTTGGGGGGTCAGTGTGATATTAGCTGTGCTCGTGGTTTGGGGGGTCAGTGTGATATTAGCTGTGCTCATGGTTTGGGGGTCAGTGTGATATTAGCTGTGCCCGTGGTTATTGGGGGGGTCAGTGTGATATTAGCTGTGCTCGTGGTTTGGGGGGTCAATGTGATATTAGCTGTGCTCATGGTTTGGGGGTCAGTGTGATATTAGCTGTGCCCGTGGTTATTGGGGGGTCAGTGTGATATTAGCTGTGCTCGTGGTTTGGGGGGTCAGTATGATATTAGCTGTGCTCGTGGTTTCGGGGGTCAGTGTGATATTAGCTGTGCTAGTGGTGTGGGCGGTCAGTGTGATATTAGCTCTGCTCGTGGTTTGGGGGTCAGTGTGATATTAGCTGTGCTCGTGGTTTGGGGGGGTCAGTGTGATATTAGCTATGCTCGTGGTGTGGGGGGGGGGTTTGTGTGATATTAGCTGTGCTCGTGGTTATTGGGGGGTCAGTGTGATATTAGCTATGCTCGTGGTTTGAGGGTCAGTTTGATATTAGCTGTGCTCGTGGTTTGGGGGCCTGTGTGATATTAGCTATGCTCGTGGTTTGGGGGGTCTGTGTGATATTAGCTGTGCTCGTGGTTTGGGGGGTCAGTGTGATATTACCTGTGCTCGTGGTGTGGGGGGTCTGTGTGATATTAGCTGTGCTCGTGGTTTGGGGGGTCTGTGTGATATTAGCTGTGCTCGTGGTTTGGGGGTCAGTGTGATATTAGCTATTCTCGTTGTGTGGGGGGGTCTGTGTGATATTAGCTGTGCTCGTGGTGTGGGGGGGTCTGTGTGATATTAGCTGTGCTCGTGGTTTGGGGGGGTCTGTGTGATATTAGCTATGCTCGTGGTGTGGGGGGGTCTGTGTGATATTAGCTGTGCTCATGGTTTGGGGGGGGTCAGTGTGATATTAGCTGTGATCGTGGTGTGGGGGGGTCAGTGTGATATTAGCTGTGCTCGTGGTGTGGGGGAGGTCAGTGTGATATTAGCTGTGATCGTGGTTATTGGGGGGTCTGTGTGATATTAGCTGTGCTCGAGGTGTGGGGGGTCAGTGTGACATTAGCTGTTCTCGTGGTTTGTGTGTGTGTGTGTGAAGGGGTCGCTGTGAGAATAAAGGGAAATATGTTACACCAGGAGGATCTGAATACACTTTCTCTCTTTTTCAGCTGTTTCCTGAGCTGTTTTGGAGGGTCGTCCACATATTAAATAAAGAATCAATTCTTCAGAAAATGTTGTGCATAAACGTTTATTGTGTATAAAACGTCACAGCATTTAGCAAACAAAAAGTCACCCGGTGGGGCAGTGAAGCCTACGCGTTTTGTGCCTCTCTTCAGGCCATGAGTGATAAGCAGATATCCGCCTCTTAAATAATTATATGACATGATAATTTGAAGTGATAATCCTCCAAAAGTATATGACAGTGACAGACATGTAGAATAAGAAATGTAATACATATTTTGCATGGGGGACAGTAATTAATGGATTAATACCAATTACATTACATTACATTGACATTTATTTATACAGCGCCAACAATTCTCATAGCGCTTGGTACAGAGCATGTAAGGGAACTACATACTAAGTTAGACAAACTAGAACAGACTGGTACATGAGGTAGAGAACCCTGCTCACAGAGCTTACAATCTAGAGGGAATGGGGTCCATGAGACAATTAAGGGATTGAAGAGGTCAGAGGGATTGAAGTTGTAGTAACAGTAGAATGGATGGGAGGTACTAGGTGGGATAAGTCAAAGAGGGAGTGTGTGTTCCAGCTAAGGGGGATCGGCTAGAGGCAAAGTGACTGGTAATCTAGTGGGTTGGGTAGTAAGCCTCTCTAAAGACATGAGTTTTGACGGACTTTTTAAAGTTTGAAAAGGAGGGAGAGAGCTGGATGCTCCGGGGAAGGGAGTTCCAGAGAGAGGGGGCAGCTCGGGCGAAATCTTGGAGACGAGATGAGATTAGAAGAGAGTGTTAACCCCTTGGAGGAGCGCAAAGGTCGTGCAGGGAGGTAACGGTTAATAAGGGAGGCAATGTACGGAGGGGCGGAGGACTTTGTAGGTTAAAGACAGAATTTTACATTTTATCCTCGAGCAGACTGGAAGCCAGTGGAGGGAGTTGCAGAGAGGAGCCGCCGAATCAGACCGACGTGCAAGAAAGATGAGTCTGGCAGCCGCATTTTGGATAGACTGTAGGGGAGCCAGACGAGCCAGAGGTAGTCCAGTCAGAAGACCGTTACAGTAGTCCAGGCGAGAGATCACAAGCGAGTGCACTAGAATTTTGGCCTTCACTTCGCTGAGGAACGGGCGAATGCATGCAATGTTCCTTAGGTGCAGCCGACAGGATCTGGCCAAAGACTGGATTTGAGGAACGAAGGAGCGGAGTCAAAAGTGACCCCAATATAAATACAGACAGAAAACACATGCATAAATTATGCATCAATTCAAACAGATAGAAAAAAAAATGTGGAGAAATGTGGAGAGTTTGACAGCACAGCTAAGGATGTGAGAAGGGCACACACAAAAATGAAGGGGGTTGGGAAAGGGAGAAAAAAGTACCCAGGGGCTCCGGGTGGGCACAAATCAAACATCCTCATGTGGTGCCACATCTCCATCCTCATCTCCACAAGACAGATTTATATACTATACAGTTTTTTCAGTATACAGGTTTCATTTACATTATACATTATAAAGTGCAGGTAAATTTAAAAAAGGTCACAGGTTGGAGGGAGAGGAGAATTTTTTTTGTTTTTTTTTTCCTCAAAAAATTCGGATGGGGCCCCCTAGAACTCGGGGGCCCCTGGGCAGTTGCCAGTCTGCCCATGCGGAAAGACGGCACTCATTACAAAAGTACACATCCCAATATATACCTTTGGGAAACAAATACAAAAAACACAAATCAAAACCAATGTGGCTTACAGGTAACGTGAAACAGGAAGTACAAAACAAGAAAATGGCATTCAAACATTATAAAAACACGGGATCAGCATTATCATTTATAGAGTACAAAGAGGCCAACAAAGCCTGCAAAAAGGCAATTAAAATGGCTAAATTGGAAAACGAGAAAAGGATTGCTAAGGAGAGTAAAACTAACCCCAACATTTTTTATAAGTATATAAATGGAAAAAAGCTAAAGAGGGAAAATGTTGGGCCCTTGTTATCCCAAATGGGAAATTTGGTAAGTGAGGACAGAGAGAAAGCAGACATTTTAAATACTTTTTTTTCATCTGTTTATACTAAGTAAGAACAGATGGACGAGCCCCTGCTACAGGAAGTTACGGAACAGTCACCACAAACATGGGATTGGCTGACACAGGAAAAAGTGCTTAAGCAATTACACTCTGTTAAGATAGACAAGGCCCCAGGGCCAGATGGTATACACCCAAGGGTCCTTAGAGAGATAAGCATAATTCTGGCCAGACCAATATTTATGATCTTTAGGGATTCTTTCAGTTCAGGTATAGTGCCAACAGACTGGCGAAAGGCGGATGTCATTCCAATATTTAAAAAGGCATCAAAATCTCTGCCGGGTAATTATAGGCCAGTGAGCTTGACATCTGTAGTAGGGAAATTATTTGAAGGATTGCTAAAGAAATACACTCAAGAATACATCTTGAACCAGAATATAATTAGTAAAAGTCAACATGGTTTTGTGAAAGACAGGTCTTGTCAAACAAACTTAATAACATTCTATGAAGAAGTCAGTAAAAATATAGATCTAGGTGGCAGTTGATGTGATCTATTTGGATTTTGCTAAAGCATTTGATACAGTTCCACACAAAAGGTTACTCTGAAAATTGTCTAAAAGATAGAATGCAGAGGGTTGTTGTAAATGGAAAATTGGACCAGGGTATTGAGCGGAGTACCTCAGGGGTCTGTTTTGGGACCTCTTCTTCTGTTTATTAATGATCTCCCACGTTGGTCTGAGAGCAGTGGCGTCCCGAGGGGGGGGGGGGGGGGGATGTGGACCTCACCGGGTGACACCTCCAGCGTGGGTGACATCGGTGCTGCCGGCACTAACCGCACAGCGCTGATTACCTTTTTTTTTTACGTCACATCCGGCGACTGTGTTTCCCTCCTCCGTGCAGGAGGGAAGACTGCACGAAGGAGGCGTCCGTCCGGGAACACAGAGCAGCAGCAATTCGGTAAGTGATGGGGAAGGGGAGGAGGAGGATGGTTTAAAATGAGCTCTTTAATGACACAATATTCCTGGGCTCTGAGTTGCACACTATTACTAGGTTCTGACTGGCACAATATTCCTGGGCTCTGACTGGCACACTATTACTGGGTTCTGACTGGCACACTATTACTGGGCTCTGACTGGCACAATATTACTGGGCTCTGACTGGCACACTATTACTGGGCTCTGACTGGCACAATATTACTGGGCTCTGACTGGCACACTATTACTGGGTTCTGACTGGCACAATATTACTGGTATCTGACTGGCACACTATTACTGGGCTCTGACTGGCACAATATTACTGGGCTCTGACTGGCACACTATTACTGGGTTCTGACTGGCACAATATTCCTGGGCTCTGAATGGCACAATATTACTGAGCTCTGACTGGCACACTATTACTGAGCTCTGACTGGCACACTATTACTGGGCTCTGACAAAACACACAATATTAATGGGTTCTGACTGGCACAATATTACTGGGCTCTGACTGGCACAATATTACTGAGCTCTGACTGGCACACTATTACTGGGCTCTGACTGGCACAATATTACTAGTATCTGAATAGCACAATATTACTGGTATTTGACTGGCACAATATTACTGGGCTCTGACTGGCACACTATTAATGGGTTCTGACTGGCACACTATTACTGGTCTCTGACTGGCACAATATTCCTGGGCTATGACTGGCACAATATTCCTGGGCTCTGACTGGCACACTATTCCTGGTATCTGACTGGCACAATATTCCTGGGCTCTGACTGGCACAATATTCCTGGTATCTGAGTGGCACACTATTACTGGGTTCTGACTGGCATACTATTTCTGGGCTTTGACTGGCACAATATTCCTGGTATCTGAATGGCACAATATTCCTGGGCTCTGACTGGCACAATATTACTGGGCTCTGACTGGCACACTATTACTGGGCTCTGACTGGCACACTATTTCTGGGCTCTGAATGGCACAATATTACTGGGCTCTGACTGGCACAATATTAATGGGCTCTGAATGGCACAATATTCCTAGTATCTGACTGGCACACTATTCCTGGGCTCTGACTGGCACAATATTACAGGGCTCTGACTGGCACAATATTCCTGGGCTCTGACTGGCATAATATTACTGGGCTCTGACTGGCATAATGTTACTGGGCTCTAACTGGCACAATATTCCTAGTATCTGACTGGCACAATATTACTGGGCTCTGAGTGGCACAATATTCCTGGCATCTATAATTGTACAATTGTCACCTCGTGGGGCTCCTGTGTGTTGCATAATTAATAGCGGTCCCATGTGTGCATAATTATGGGTCGCTTGTGTGTGGCATATTTATCGTGCCCCATGTGTGTCATATTTAAGGGACTCTTTTGTGTGGCATAATTATGGGGCACCTGTGTGTGTGGCATAATTAATTAGGCAGAGGTGAGGCATAAATAGTGGGGCTCTGGTGTGACATAATTTATGGGCCTCTGGTGTGGTATAATTTATGGGCCTCTGGTGTGGTATAATTTATGGGCCTCTGGTGTGGTATAATTTATGGGCCTCTGGTGTGGTATAATTTATGGGGCTCTGGTGTGGCATAATTTATGGGCCTCTGGTGTGGTATAATTTATGGGCCTCTGGTGTGGTATAATTTATGGGCCTCTGGTGTGGCATAATTTATGGGCCTCTGGTGTGGTATAATTTATGGGCCTCTGGTGTGGTATGATTTATGGGGCTCTGGTGTGGTATAATTTATGGGGCTCTGGTGTGGCATAATTTATGGGCCTCTGGTGTGGCATAATTTATGGGCCTCTGGTGTGTGGCATAGTTATGGGCTCCTGTGTGTGGCATAGTTATGGGCTCCTGTGTGTGGCATAGTTATGGGCTCCTGTGTGTGGTATAATTTATGGGGCTCCTGTATGTGTCATAGTTATGGGGCTCCTGTGTATGGCATAGTTATGGGCTCCTGTGTGTGGCATAGTTATGGGGCTCCTGTGTGTGGCATAGTTATGGGGCTCCTGTGTATGGCATAGTTATGGGGCTCCTGTGTGTGGTATAGTTATGGGCTCCTGTGTGTGTCATAGTTATGGGGATCCTGTATGTGGCATAGTTATGGGCTCCTGTGTGTGGCATAGTTATGGGCTCCTGTGTGTGGCATAGTTATGGGCTCCTGTGTGTGTCATAGTTATGGGGCTCCTGTGTGTGGCATAGTTATGGGCTCCTGTGTGTGGCATAGTTATGGGGCTCCTGTGTGTGGCATAGTTATGGGCTCCTGTGTGTGGCATAGTTATGGGCTCCTGTGTGTGGCATAGTTATGGGGCTCCTGTGTGTGGCATAATTATGGGCTCCTGTGTGTGGCATAGTTTCGGGGCTCCTGTATGTGGCATAATTATGGGCTCCTGTGTGTGGCATAGTTATGGGGCTCCTGTGTATGGCATAATTATGGGCTCCTGTGTGTGTCATAGTTTCGGGGCTCCTGTGTGTGGCATAGTTAATAGGTCATCTAACTGGCATTACTAAGGAATCTGTTTGGCATTGTATTGGAGGAAATCCAGGGGGTGACACCATGAGTTACCGCACCGGGTGACACCAACCCTAGTGACGCCCCTGTCTGAGAGCCATGCCTCAGTGTTTGCTGATGACACTAAATTAGGTAAGGTAATAAAGACGAATCTTGATGTTTTTTCTTTACATGAAGATTTGGACAGAGTGGGGGACTGGGCAAGAAAATGGCAAATTAGGTCAGACCTCTTCACTCCCTGTGTGTCTCATGGACCCCATTCCCTCTAGATTGTAAGCTCTGCGAGCAGGGTTCTCTACCTCATATATCAGTCTGTTCCTCTAGACTGTAAGCTTTGTGAGCAGGGCTCACTACCTCATGTATCAGTCTGTTCCTCTAGATTGTAAGCTCTGTGAGCAGGGCTCTCTGCCTCATGAATCAGTCTGTTCCTCTAGAGTGTAAGCTCTGCTAGCAGGGCTCTCTACCTCATGTACCAGTTTGTTCCTCTAGATTGTAAGCTCTGCGAGCGGGGCTCTCTATCTCATGCATCAGTCTGTTCCTCTAGATTGTAAGCTCTGCGAGCGGGGCTCTCTATCTCATGCATCAGTCTGTTCCTCTAGATTGTAAGCTCTGCTAGCAGGGCTCTCTACCTCATGCATCAGTCTGTTCCTCTAGATTGTAAGCTCTGCGAGCGGGGCTCTCTATCTCATGCATCAGTCTGTTCCTCTAGATTGTAAGCTCTGCGAGCGGGGCTCTCTATCTCATGTATCAGTCTGTTCCTCTAGATTGTAAGCTCTGCGAGCTGGGCTCTCTGCCTCATGTACCAGTCTGTTCCTCTAGATTGTAAGCTCTGTGAGCAGGGCTCTCTACCTCATGTATCAGTCTGTTCCTCTAGAGTGTAAGCTCTGTGAGCAGGGTTCTCTGCCTCATGTATCAGTCTGTGCCTCTAGAGTGTAAGCTCTGCTAGCAGGGCTCTCTACCTCATGTACCAGTTTGTTCCTCTAGATTGTAAGCTCTGTGAGCAGGGTTCTCTACCTCATGTATCAGTCTGTTCCTCTAGACTGTAAGCTCTGCGAGCAGGGTTCTCTGCCTCATGTATCAGTCTGTTCCTCTAGATTGTAGGCTCTATGAGCAGGGCTCACTACCTCATGTATCAGTCTGTTCCTCTAGATTGTAAGCTCTATGAGCAGGGCTCTCTGCCTCATGTATCAGTCTGTTCCTCTAGATTGTAAGCTCTGTGAGCCAGGCTCTCTACCTCAGGTACCAGTCTGTTCCTCTAGATTGTAAGCTCTATGAGCAGGACTCTCTACCTCATGTATCAGTCTGTTCCTCTAGATTGTAAGCTCTATGAGCAGGGTTCTCTGCCTCATGTATCAGTCTGTTCCTCTAGAGTGTAAGCTCTGCTAGCAGGGCTCTCTACCTCATGTATCAGTCTGTTCCTCTAGATTGTCAGCTCTGTGAGCAGGGCTCTTTACCTCGTGTATCAGTCTGTTCCTCTAGACTGTAAGCTCTGTGAGCAGGGCTCTCTACCTCATGTATCAGTCTGTTCCTCTAGATTGTCAGCTCTGTGAGCAGGGCTCTCTACCTCATGTATCAGTCTCTTCCTCTAGATTGTGAGCTCTGTGAGCAGGGTTCTCTACCTCATGTACCAGTCTGTTCTAGTTTGTATAACTTTGTATGTAGTTCCCTTCTATGCTCTGTACCTAGCACTATGTAAATTGTTGGCACTATATAAATAAATGTTGAGTCTATAACAGAGCACACTTTTTGTCCCTCCATCTCAAAACTTGCACAAACTCACACATATACACAACCACACGATAATATACTCATAGTATCACACATACATATACAGTCACACATAATGTGTCATATATACACAGTCACATAAATGTTGTCACAGTCACACTTGGTCAGCCAGTGTCACATACACAGTCACATGAATGTAGTCACAGTCACATTTAGTCAGCCAGTGTCACATACACAGTCACATAAATGTAGTTACAGTGTCACAAACATGTAGTCACACAGTTCCCCCACATGCAGTCACACACACAAAGTCTCACAGTGAAAACACACACATGCAGTTACACACACACACATGCAGTCACACACACACACACACATGCAGTCACACACACACACACGCAGTCACACACACACACACACGCAGTCACACACACACACACACGCAGTCACACACACACACACACGCAGTCACACACACACACACGCAGTCACACACACACACACGTAGTCTCACAGTGAAAACACACACATGCAGTCACACACTTCCACATTACATTCTTCCTGCCACCTCATCACAAAATGCAAAAAGAAAAGCTTTTTTTGCCCACTCGTCTTGGTGCTGATGCCTGTTCACCCTGCTGTGATTATTACTGAGTATAAAGGCTGCTGTGCTGCATGATGTATCAGAGCGCGGGGAAGTCACGCGACACCTGGAACGCCCCCTGTTTCACTGACGAAGGTGACCCCACGTGAGACTAAAGCACAGGGCAGGGGAGGAGCTGCATGTGATCTCATTGCCCATTGCATTGTAAGTGATGCTGACATGAGACTGCACCAAGGACACTCAGTGTTGCTCAGTGGATATTGTGAGCTCAAGGGGCAGTTGCTTTGGGCCCCCCCAGGAATGACAGGGGCCCGGGGCAACTGCCCCTTTTGCCCTGTGTTAAAGACGGCCCTGGTTGCTTGCCCCTGGTCACATTATCATTAAATATAGCCCTGGCTCTAACAGATTCCTGACTAGCCAGTAAATTAACGTATTTGGTTGATTATAAGATGACCCTGATTGCAAGATTACCCCAAACCTTGGATATTCACGGGCGAATGCCCACTGAGCATGGTCACTAGCTCAGACACGCTGACCTCCCAAGCTGTGCCCGCAGCGTCCCAATTCACTGGAGCCAGAAGTTGCTTTAAATGCATGTGTGGGGTCTACAGTATATGACATGACCTGTGACCTGATATGCAAATGAAGCCAGAGGTGATGTCATAACCAGGAGACACTGCAGACATATAATAAACACACTGTTCCTCCTAGTCATGTGCATGCATGTCTCTAACACAATGCACACATCATTTTACATTGTCTACATTCATAGTATGAGCCATGTTTAGCTGTGTCAGAAGCAGCAGGACAGAGAGTAACAGGATAAATTGAATCATTGCCAGAACTCATAGAGTTAATGCAGCCTCCACCTTTATTCCTTCTCATAAACATGGAGCAATTCTCCTGCACTGACCTCAGCATTACTCACAGGGAAATCATATCTTCTGCAGGACTACATCTCCCATACTCCCCTGACAGCCTCTTAGCTGACAGAGTACTATGGGAGATGTAGGCAGCTGGAGATCCCTGCTCTTAGAGCAGCATACAGAGGAGATATCCTGGCGAGCACCAGGTGGCGCTGTTCTCTCACAGCTCAGTCACAGTACTGTCTGGAATTCCCCTCCCACTCGCTGGTAATTGCTCAGGATATAAAAGCCCCGGTGAGGCGCCATTTCCTGTGTATTGGGCGGGATGGGAAGGTTCAGTGAGGGGGACTGATGGAGGGTGAATGTGTCTGCAGGGTCTCAGTAACACATAGTGCAGTATTATATTGAATATGCCTTATGAATCATTTCTCTAGACTGGCTGCAGTGGGAAACTGTCTTATATCATTTAATCCACTGACTGAGAGTTTAGCAGACATCTGCAGATTGAGCTGGGTTATAATGTAACCTCCTTTACACACTGAGGCATTCATTATATGGGAATAAAATAACCAGTTAAACCTCAGTGCTTTGGGGAAATACTGTATAATGGAGAAATATATATGAAAATCAACATATATGATTTTATTTGCTGAGTTGCTTATTAACTACTGGTGTAAAAAGCATCCAGAAATGATCATAGGTCATTGATTAGTTTTAGGTCTATGAACCGGCATCAATGTGGGAATGTAATGTAAACCTCCTGACTCAATCCAACATGGGATAGTCTAATTTATTAGTAGTATACATAGACCAATACAGAGTAAATCCTGCAGGGGCAAAGGCTAATATGTATCTGCCCAACTATAGTCTGTTACATGGTGTGTACAGTGAGGTCTGGATCCTGACTCAATCTAACATGGGATAGTCTAATTTATTAGTAGTATACATAGACCAATACAGAGTAAATCCTGCAGGGGCAAAGGCTAATAGGAATCTGCCCAACTATAGTTTTTTACATGGTGTGAACAGTGAGGTCTGTATCCTGACTCAATCTAACATGGGATAGTCTACATTATTAGTAGTATACACAGACCAATACAGAGTAAATCGTGCAGGGGCAAAGGCTAATATGTATCTGCCCAACTATATAGCCTGTTACATGGTGTGTACAGTGAGGTCTGGATCCTGACTCAATCTAACATGGGATAGTCTACATTATTAGTAGTATACATAGACCAATACAGAGTAAATCCTGCAGGGGCAAAGGCTAATATGTATCTGCCCAACTATAGTCTGTTACATGGTGTGTACAGTGGGGTCTGTATCCTGACCCAATCCAACATGGGATAGTCTACATTATTAGTAGTATACATAGACCAATACAGAGTAAATCCTGCAGGGGCAAAGGCTAATATGTATCTGCCCAACTATAGTCTGTTACATGGTGTGTACAGTGGGGTCTGTATCCTGACTCAATCCAACATGGGATAGTCTAATTTATTAGTAGTATACACAGACCAATACAGAGTAAATCCTGCAGGGGCAAAGGCTAATATGTATCTGCCCAACTATAGTCTGTTACATGGTGTGTGCAGTGGGGTCTGTATCCTGACTCAATCCAACATGGGATAGTCTAATTTATTAGTAGTATACACAGACCAATACAGAGTAAATCCTGCAGGGGCAAAGGCTAATATGTATCTGCCGAACTATAGTCTGTTACATGGTGTGTATAGTGAGGTCTGTATCCTGACTCAATCTAACATGGGATAGGCTAATTTATTAGTAGTATACATAGACCAATACAGAGTAAATCCTGCAGGGGCAAAGGCTAATAGGAATCTGCCCAACTATAGTCTGTTACATGGTGTGTATAGTGAGGTCTGTATCCTGACTCAATCTAACATGGGATAGTCTAATTTATTAGTAGTATACACAGACCAATACAGAGTAAATCCTGCAGGGGCAAAGGCTAATATGTATCTGCCCAACTATAGCCTGTTACATGGTGTGTACAGTGAGGTCTGTATCCTGACTCAATCTAACATGGGATAGTCTACATTATTAGTAGTATACACAGACCAATACAGAGTAAATCCTACAGGGGCAAAGGCTGATATGTATCTGCCCAACTATATAGCCTGTTACATGGTGTGTACAGTGAGGTCTGGATCCTGACTCAATCTAACATGGGATAGTCTAATTTATTAGTAGTATACATAGACCAATACAGAGTAAATCGTGCAGGGGCAAAGGCTAATAGGAATCTGCCCAACTATAGTTTTTTACATGGTGTGTACAGTGAGGTCTGTATCCTGACTCAATCTAACATGGGATAGTCTACATTATTAGTAGTATACATAGACCAATACAGAGTAAATCCTGCAGGGGCAAAGGCTAATATGTATCTGCCCAACTATAGTCTGTTACATGGTGTGTACAGTGGGGTCTGTATCCTGACTCAATCCAACATGGGATAGTCTACATTATTAGTAGTATACACAGACCAATACAGAGTAAATCCTGCAGGGACAAAGGCTAATATGTATCTGCCCAACTATAGCCTGTTACATGGTGTGTACAGTGGGGTCTGTATCCTGACTCAATCCAACATGGGATAGTCTAATTTATTAGTAGTATACACAGACCAATACAGAGTAAATCCTGCAGGGGCAAAGGCTAATATGTATCTGCCGAACTATAGTCTGTAACATGGTGTGTACAGTGAGGTCTGTATCCTGACCCTATCCAACATGGGATAGTCTACATTATTAGTAGTATATATAGACCAATACAGAGTAAATCCTGCAGGGACAAAGGCTAATATGTATCTGCCCAACTATAGCCTGTTACATGGTGTGTACAGTGAGGTCTGTATCCTGACTCAATCCAACATGGGATAGTCTAATTTATTAGTAGTATACATAGACCAATACAGAGTAAATCCTGCAGGGACAAAGGCTAATATGTATCTGCCCAACTATAGCCTGTTACATGGTGTGTACAGTGAGGTCTGTATCCTGACTCAATCCAACATGGGATAGTCTACATTATTAGTAGTATACATAGACCAATACAGAGTAAATCGTGCAGGGGCAAAGGATGATATGTATCTGCCCAACTATAGTCTGTAACATGGTGTGTACAGTGAGGTCTGTATCCTGACTCAATCCAACATGGGATAGGCTAATTTATTAGTATTATACACAGACCAATACAGAGTAAATCCTGCAGGGACAAAGGCTAATATGTATCTGCCCAACTATAGTCTGTTACATGGTGTGTACAGTGAGGTCTGTATCCTGACTCAATCCAACATGGGATAGTCTAATTTATTAGTAGTATACACAGACCAATACAGAGTAAATCCTGCAGGGACAAAGGCTAATATGTACCTGCCCAACTATAGTCTGTTACATGGTGTGTACAGTGAGGTCTGTATCCTGACTCAATCCAACATGGGATAGTCTACATTATTAGTAGTATACACAGACCAATACAGAGTAAATCCTGCAGGGACAAAGGCTAATATGTACCTGCCCAACTATAGCCTGTTACATGGTGTGTACAGTGAGGTCTGTATCCTGACTCAATCCAACATGGGATAGTCTAATTTATTAGTGGTATACACAGACCAATACAGAGTAAATCCTGCAGGGACAAAGGCTAATATGTATCTGCCCAACTATAGCCTGTTACATGGTGTGTACAGTGAGGTCTGTATCCTGACTCAATCTAACATGGGATAGTCTACATTATTAGTAGTATACATAGACCAATACAGAGTAAATCCTGCAGGGACAAAGGCTAATATGTATCTGCCCAACTATAGCCTGTTACATGGTGTGTACAGTGAGGTCTGTATCCTGACTCAATCTAACATGGGATAGGCTAATTTATTAGTAGTATATAGACCAATACAGAGTAAATCCTGCAGTACTTTAGAAAGCGAAGTGTTAAGGGTTAAATGGCAGGTCTCTGCCTTGCTGGAGATTGTTTTCAAACTAGCTTTATGCCATGCTTCATTAAATAAGATGTTTATTCTGCAGACTCCATTTTGTTACACGTTTAGTGACTAAAAAAAAAAAGAATATTGTCTCCAGTTGGTCAGGACCTTGTCAATTTGCCAAGTTAAGGTCCATTTTAATTTTTCCAATGTAGAATGATCTGATGTAAAGGTTTAAGTTAAACACCCCAATGTGTTCATCAGCACCAATCAGATTGAGGCATAACACCATCAAAACAATGTTTCTCAATTATTCAGTGTATTCACGTGTAGGGTTTTGATTAAGTGACAAACTGAACAAATAAATCAATATTTGGGTTATCAAAAAATGGTGGAGTAAAACAGGTGAGGATCGGTCCAAATCAATGGAGGACCAAAATAATCTTGATCTAAAGCCATTAGTGCTCTTATAACTCTATTCACAAAAATTTGAGTTTGGAGGTAGACTTTCATTGTGAGACTTAAGTCAAATGTGCACCCGAGTTTGACTTAGGTTGGAGCCTTCATCATTGACAATAATGGGAGGTGAAATGATTTCAAATGAAGTTTCCCCTCAGGGCCAAGGATAGTCAGTATTTGCAGAGAAGCAGAAGGGAGCCTGTTATTTGTGCTGCTGGAAGACTTTCGCTGTATACGCAGAGGCGAAATAGAACAATGAAGCTGAATAATCGAGAAGAAGAATCAAACTTAAACAACATTTCGGTAATTGACATTAACGAATTAATGAGAGCGTATAAAACCAAAGAGTATTTCGGATGACGACATTCCCCTGATGAAGTCGGTTTTTGGATGAAATGCCTTGGACTACTTTTTTTTATACTTAGAGCCACCGAACTAAGAAATACTGACATCATACCCTCAAGTCCAAGCCATCTCCGAGGCACACGGAGTGTGGGTGAAACAGGACTGAGCACATTTTGTGGATACCATTTGCTGTCATCTTGATGAGGTGTGACAAGTATGTCTTGTGAAGCGCTGATACCCCGCTCCTAGGTTTATAGGACCTACGTTTGTGAGTTGATCTCCAAAAGGGCAGTTTGTGTCACCAAAAGGGCAGTTTATGGTTATTTCGAGTATCTATGTACTGTGCGCTGGAATGTTTTTCTCTCTAAATATACACCCTCCTACATGTCTATGGATGTTTGAGCCACTTCATAGAACTAGTATTAGTTATCCTCTTAACATCCCCCCCCCCATCTTAGATACACTAGAGCAGGGGTCCTCAAACTTTTTAAACAGGGGCCCAGTTCACTGTCCCTCAGACCGTTGGAGGGCCGGACTATAGTAAAAACAAAAACTATGAACAAATTCCTATGCACACTGAATATATCTTATTTTGAAACAAATCGGGAACTAATACAATATTTAAAATGAAGTAAAGTTAAATCAACAAACTTACTTATTTCAATGGGAATAGTGTGCCAGTCAGATGCCCAGGAATATTATGCCAGTCAGAGCCCAAGAATATTATGCCAGTCAGATGCCCAGGGATATTATGCCAGTCAGATGCCCAGGGATATTATGCCAGTCAGATGCCCAGGAATATTATGCCAGTCAGAGCCCAAGAATATTATGCCAGTCAGATGCCCAGGGATATTATGCCAGTCAGATGCCCAGGGATATTATGCCAGTCAGATGCCCAGGAATATTATGCCATTCAGATGCCCAGTAATATTGTACCAGTCAGATGCCCAGTGATATTATGCCAGTCAGATGCCCAGTAATATTTTGCCATTCAGATGCCCAGTAATATTATGCCAGTCAGATGCCCAGTAATATTATGCCAGTCAGTGCCCAGTAATATTATGCCAGTCAGATGTCCAGTAATATTATGCCAGTCAGATGTCCAGTAATATTATGCCAGTCATAGCCCAGGAATATTGTGCCAGTCAGATGCCCAGTAATATTTTGCCAGTCAGATGCCCAGTAATATTTTGCCATTCAGATGCCCAGTAATATTATGCCAGTCAGATGTCCAGTAATATTATGCCAGTCAGAGCCCAGTAATATTATGCCAGTCAGAGCCCAGTAATATTATGCCAGTCATAGCCCAGGAATATTGTGCCAGTCAGATGCCCAGTAATATTTTGCCAGTCAGATACCCAGTAATATTATGCCAGTCAGTGCCCAGTGATATTATGCCAGTCAGATGCCCAGTAATATTTTGCCATTCAGATGCCCAGTAATATTATGCCAGTCAGATGTCCAGTAATATTATGCCAGTCAGATGTCCAGTAATATTATGCCAGTCAGATGCCCAGGAATATTATGCCAGTCAGAGCCCAGGAATATTATGCCAGTCAGAGCCCAGGAATATTATGCCAGTCAGAGCCCAGGAATATTATGCCAGTCAGTGCCCAGTAATATTATGTCAGTCAGATGCCCAGGAATATTATGCCAGTCAGAGCCCAGGAATATTATGCCAGTCAGATGCCCAGTAATATTTTGCCAGTCAGATGCCCAGTAATATTTTGCCAGTCAGATGCCCAGTAATATTATGCCAGTCAGATGCCCAGTAATATTATGCCAGTCAGATGTCCAGTAATATTATGCCAGTCAGAGCCCAGGAATATTATGCCAGTCAGATGTCCAGTAATATTTTGCCAGTCAGATGCCCAGTAATATTATGCCAGTCAGAGCCCAGGAATATTATGCCAGTCAGATGTCCAGTAATATTTTGCCAGTCAGATGCCCAGTAATATTATGCCAGTCAGAGCCCAGGAATATTATGCCAGTCAGAGCCCAGGAATATTATGCCAGTCAGATGTCCAGTAATATTTTGCCAGTCAGATGCCCAGGAATATTATGCCAGTCAGATGTCCAGTAATATTTTGCCAGTCAGATGCCCAGTAATATTATGCCAGTCAGAGCCCAGGAATATTATGCCAGTCAGAGCCTAGGAATATTATGCCAGTCAGAGCCTAGGAATATTATGCCAGTCAGATGCCCAGTAATATTATGCCAGTCAGAGCCCAGGAATATTATGCCAGTCAGATGCCCAGTAATATTATGCCATTCAGTGCCCAGTAACATTGTGCCAGTCAGATGCCCAGTAATATTTTGCCAGTCAGATACCCAGTAATATTATGCCAGTCAGAGCCCAGTAATATTATGCCAGTCAGTGCCCAGTAATATTATGCCAGTCAGATACCCAGTAATATGCCATTCAGATGCCCAGTAATATTATGCCAGTCAGTGCCCAGTAATATTATGCCAGTCAGTGCCCAGTAATATTATGCCAGTCAGATGCCCAGTAATATTTTGCCATTCAGATGCCCAGTAACATTGTGCCAGTCAGATGCCCAGTAATATTTTGCCAGTCAGATACCCAGTAATATTATGCCAGTCAGATACCCAGTAACATTGTGCCAGTCAGATGCCCAGGAATAAAGTGCCATTGCAATGCCCTTTATACCTCCCTCCTCCCCCGCATCCCCATCACTTACCTCCAGCTGCTGTGTCGCCGGCCGGACGTCTTTCGCAGAGTTTCCCTCCTGCACAGGGGAGGGAAACGGTCACTGGATCCGGATGTGACGTAACGTCACATCCGGTCGCGGTGGGTTATTTTTTTTTCTTCTTCTTTCTGCAGCCGCATCCGCTGCGGCTGCCCAAAAAAAAAGAAAAAAAAAAGGTAAACAGTGGGGAGCGGGGGGCGCCGTATTAATGTCGGCGGCGGCGGGCCGCATGTGGCCCGCGGGCCGTACTTTGAGGACCCCTGCACTAGAGTAATGAGAATGAATATCTTGCTGTTGGGAAAATAAACATTTTAATTTAAGTTGGCCACACAATTTGAGCCAATCTTCACATGCGCCAACCTGGCATGGATGTTGCAGTATACAAGTCCCTTCTGTAATACAGACGGTTCCCATTTATCAAATTCTCTCAAAAACAAATTTATAACATCATGTTTCAGTTAATATTTTAATCAAATCTTTGTGACTTCATTATGCAGTACATTGCTGTATAGAGATCACATCAAGGCTAGCAAGAAAGGCCATAGGAAGGATCTGCATGTTGGTAAAAGCACCTTTTGGTGTAAAAAGGCAGATCCCTAACCAGAAGTGCCACAAAATAATCCATGTACGTACTTGCAGTGAGGAAACTGTTGCGAGAAACTATGGGTCTGCCAGATGGTTTTTCAAGATTGTACTTTTGGTTAACCATAGAAAGTTGCTATTGTAGGTGATCAGATCGAGGCATAAAGCAGTCAAAACAATCTTTCTCAATTGTTCAGTTTATTCAGTTGTAGGGTTTTGTTTAACCCCTTAAGGACAAAGGCTTTTTTTTATTTTACCCACACATTATATACTTTTATTTTTTTTATCCGCGTAAGTCAAGTAAGTCAATTGACCTATTCTTATGAATGGGGACTCTATTTCGGTTTATAGAATAGCAATAGCATTACATGTATTCTATAAACCGAAAGTCTATAAACCGAATGTCTTTCGGTTTATGGAATACATGTAATGCTATTGCTATTCTATAAACCGAATTACTTTCGGTTTATAGACTTTCGGTTTATAGCCGAACCTCGAACTCCAACCCGAACATACAGTGAAATGTTCGGGTTCGGGGTACGAACACCATAATGTTCGGTACGAACCTGAACAGTGCGGTTCGAGTTTGCTCAACACTACTAGTGGATAAAAGGTTCTGCTACACTTCTATATTGGGGAATAAAAGGTTCTGGTACTCTCCCATGCTAGGGAATAAAAGGTTCCGGTACTCGCCTATACTGGGAATAAAAGGTTCCAATACTCTCCTATAATGCGGAATAAAAGGTTGCAATACTAGAGAATAAAAGGTTCCGGTACTCTCCTATGCTAGGGAATTAAAGGTTCTGGTAATCTCCTATACTAGGGAATAAAAGGTTCCATTACTCTGCTATACTAGAAAATAAAAGATTCTGGTACACTCTTATATTGGGGTATAAAAAGTTCCACTACTCTCCTATACTGGGGAATAAAAGGATCCGTTAGTCTCCCTTACTAGGGAATAAAAGGTTCCTGTGCCTTCCTATGTTAGATAATAAAAATGTCCAGTACACACCTATACTAGGGGAATAAATGTTTCAGATACTCTCCTATACTAGGGGATTAAAAGTTCTAGTGCTCTCCTTCACTAGAGAATAAAAGGTTCTGGTACTCCTGCTATACTAGGGGAATAAAAGATTCGGGTACTCTCCTATACTGGGGAATGAAAGGATCTGGTACTGTCCTATGCTGGTTAATAAAAGGTTCCGGTACTCTCCTATACTAGGGAATAAAAGGTTCCGGTACTCTCCTATACTAGAGAATAAAAGGTTCTGGTACTCTCCTATACTGGGGAATAAAGGTTCCGGTACTCTCCTATACTAGAGAATAAAAGGTTCCGCTACTCTCCTATACTGGGGAATAAAGGTTCCGGTACTCTCCCTTAGTAGGGAATTAAAGCTTCCTATGTTAGATAATAGAAATTTCCAGTAAACGCCTATACTAGGGGAATACATGTTTCAGCTACTCTCCTATACTAGGGGATACAAAGTTCTAGTGCTCTCCTTCACTAGAGAATAAAAGGCTCTGGTAGTCCTACTATGCTAGGGGAATAAAATATTCTGGCATGCTCCTATACTAGGGAATACAACGTTCTGGTACTCCTATACTAGGGAATACAACGTTCTGGTACTCTCCTATACTGAGGAATAAAAGGATCTAGTACTGTCCTATACTAGGGAATAAAAGGTTCGGTAATCTCCTATACTAGGGAATGAAAGGTTGCAGTACTCTCCTTTACTTAAGAATAAAAGGATCTGGTATTCTCCCACACTAGGGGAATAAAAGGTTCTGGTACTGTACTATACTATGGAATAAAAGTTTCTGGTACTCTCCTATAATATGGGACACAAGGTTCTGTTACTCTCCTATACTAGGGAATAAAAGGTTCTGGTACTCTCATATACTAGGGAATAACAGGTTCTGATATTCTCCTATACTAGAGAATGAAAGGTATTGGTACTCTCCTATACAAGGTAATTAAAGGTTGTGGTACTCTCCTACACTAAGGAATAGTTAAAAGAGTAGTACCGTGTTGGCCGTGGAAAAACAGGAAACAGGTAGAGTTAAAATGATACCATTTATTGGCTACCTGAGAGATGGACTGAAAGCTTTCAAGAGCAAGTTGCTAGGTCCCTTCCTCAGGTGTTAATGAGGCTGAAGCATATTAGGGAATTAGGAATTTTGTTTTAGCCTCATTGATGTCTGAGGAAAGGACCTAGCAACATGATCTTGAAAGCTTGCAATCAAACTCTGTTAGCCAATAAATGGTAACATTTTAACTCTGCTAGGGGATAAAATGAGATGTTAGACTATAAGAAAGCTATATGTACCCTGCTGTGTGGCACTATGGATAGATATACCAATATAGAGCTTAAGAAATAATGGAGGTGATAGTGGCCACCCTGGTAGTGTTCCAAAACACATCCTGATAAGTTCTCAAATACAGCTATCATTTAATTGCACATTTTAGAGATTTTCCAGGCAGTTGCTAGATGTTGTGGTCAGCCAGGGTTTCTGCATAAGCTCTTGAAAGCATGCATGTTAAATTGTGTGACTGTCCAGTAATTGATTACTTGTTACAACTTATCTTTGGATACTGGTCCAGGTTCAGATACTGTTGCTGAATGATGTGTGGGGTGGTTAGGGGGCTGTTTCGTTATGACAGTAGTACATGATGGTCTATAATTGATGGTCTGGGTGGTCTTCATACAGAGGATTAGAGCTGTCCATAGCTTTTTTATAATCTGTATAAGCTTGAGTAGATATGGGAATACCAATAACAGTCCTTTTATATTCCCTCGTCTGTAATGGGACCTTTTACTTTTCTTGCTTCTTGGCTTTCAAGGTCAGGACCTTCATATAGACGCTAATATCTTGTATATTCACATTCTAACCAGACGTCTTTCTTGTCACAGATGATTTACAATCATCCTCTGGCATGCATGACGTTGGATCTGTCATTGTGTCTTTTTTCCCATTAAACATGCGCGGGGTGTAAGATTATAAGTGTCATTAGGTTATACACTCAGTATTTCCTTGGTTCTGTGGGATCCATGTGAAATGGTTGCATGTTATTTCTGAGACAGGGATACAGCTCAGGCACGTGACCACAGGTAAAGTGAAAAATACATGACTCCCAGCAGAGGTGGCTGCAGGTTAAACCATAAAGCGTTTCTTAAATGCCTGGCAGGCAGTACACACACAGCACAATGAGAAAAGTCTGGTTATATGGGAACAGACTGAATGGCACTCTAGCTAATGGTCATTTGAGGCCTTGGTCATGCCCTCTACTTACAGAATTATACAGTGAAATTAGATACACAGCACTGGGACACTATCATACCTTCTCCATGTGTCATGGTCGCTCCGAAGATTAAAATTTCGGGCACCGAAAACCGCTCAGGATACAGAGAGAAAGTTTATTCAGATCCTCCTGGTCTTAACATAATTCCCTTTATTCCCACAGTGATCCCCCCCCCCCCACAAACTACCAGCACAGCTCATATCACACTGACACCCCCAAACCACGAGCAGAGCTAATATCACACAGACCCACCCAAATCACGAGCACATCTCATATCACACTGACCCCCCAAACCAAGAGCAGAGCTAATATCACACAGACCCACCCAAACCACGAGCACATCTCATATCACACTGACCCCCCAAACCAAGAGCAGAGCTAATATCACACTGACCCCCCAAACCACGAGCAGAGCTCATATCACACTGTCCCCACAAACCACGAGCACAGCTCATATCACACTGTCCCCCCAAACCACGAGCAGAGCTAATATCACACAGACCCACCCAAACCACAAGCACAGCTAATATCACACTGTCCCCCCAAACCACGAGCACAGCTAATATCACACAGACCCACTCAAACCACGAGCACAGCTAATATCACGCTGCCCCCCCCAAACCACGAGCAGAGCTAATATCACACTGACCCTCCAAACCACGAGCAGAGCTAATATCACACAGACCCACCCAAACCACGAGCACAGCTAAAATCACACTGACACCCCCAAACCACGAGCACAGCTCATATCACACTGCCCCCCCAAACCACGAGCACAGCTCATATCACACTGACCCCCCAATAACCACGAGCACAGCTAATATCACACTGACCCCACAAATCACGAGCAGAGCTAATATCACACTGACCCCCCCAATCCATGAGCACAGCTCATATCACAGTGTCCCCCCAAACCACGAGCACAGCTCATATCACACTGACCCCCCAAACCATGAGTACAGCTAATATCACTCTGACCCCCCAAACCTCGAGCACAGCTAATATCACACTGACCCCACAAACCATGAGTACAGCTAATATCACACTGACCCCCCAAACCACGAGCACAGCTAATATCACACTGACCCTCCACACCACGAGCACAGCTAATATCACACTGACCCCCCAAACCACGAGTATAGCTAATGTCACACTGACCCCACAAACCATGAGCACAGCTAATATCACACTGACCCCCCCAAACCACTAGCACAGCTAATATCACACTGACCCCCCAAACCACGAGTATAGCTAATGTCACACTAAACCCCCCAAACCACGGGCATAGCTAATATCACACTGACCCACCAAACCATGAGCACAGCTAATATCACATTGACCCCCCCAAACCATGAGCACAGCTAATATAACACAGACCCCCAAGCCATGAGCACAGCTAATATCACACTGACCCCCCCCCCCCCAAACCATGAGCACAGCTAATATAACACAGACCCCCAAACCATGAGCAGAGCTAATATCACACTGACCCCCCCAAACCTTATAAATCACAATATTGAGAAGGTCCATTCCCAAATGAAAGTCATCTGGTTTGGTTTGGTACAAGTTTGTGTACTGTGCATAAAAGGGTGCATTTGTTTGTATCGGGGATGTTATTATTCCTTTGTGTGTGGTGTTTGTTATGTATATTTGATTTCAGTTTTGCTAGGATTCCCATGAATTTGCCCGATCTGTTGCTCTGAAAAACAGAGATGGTGCATAATCTATTTGCATTTGTGCTTTGTTTAATGAAGTGTGTCCAGTAGTATTTTGGAAGTTTGGTATTGGTCTTTTGTTTCTGTTGGGGTTTGCAGGAATGATATGCTATGCACGTTTCTGCATGGCACTGATTGAATTTATTTGTCCAGTCTTTCTTGGATTTTGCCATGAAAGATATAATACGCCCTCTCAGAGCTGCTTTTGCCGTTTACCAAAAGAGAAGAGGGTCATCTATGTGTTCTAAATAATCCTCATAGTTTCCCCATGTTGTTCATAAAAATGTGAACGTTTCTGTTTTAAGGTATTGGGGGAACCTCCAGCGTTGTGTAAATGTTTTTGTTGTAGAGAAATCTAAATGGATTTCAACCTGGGCATGGTCAGATATTATTATAGCTCTAATATTAGTATTTTTTGTGTGTGGGATTAGACTGTCTATTTGTGATGATGTGCAGTGGGCTCTAGAGATGTGAGTGAAATATTTGTCTTTTGGGTGTGTGGCTCACCATGGGTCTATTAACCGTGATTATAAAGTAGATGGTTTACACCGTCTCGTGTGTCAGTTGCTGTTGGTCGGGTCGGTACTAATCTATCTACAGTTGGGCTCTGTGTTGAGATCCCCTCCAATAATAATATCAGAATATGTTGTTTTAGTCAATAAATCAAACTATTTACAATAACAGGAAGCATTAGGAGTGTTCGGGGCATACACATTTACCAAAAGTAGTTGTTTTCGTTCTATTGTGATATTCAGTATAATATATCTACGTCAGTATCCAAAGTTACTGCATGTTTAACATAATTCAAAGATTTGTGTAGCAATATGGCAACCCCCTTTGTTTTAGATACCTAAGGGGCTGATAGTCATTCCCCTATCCATGTGTCCTTAATATAAGCATTATCGGAGTCTTTCCAATGAGTTTCCTGTAGGGAAACTATTTGTGGTGATAACCTCTTACAGTGGCTAAGGACTAGCTTATGTTTTACCAGGGAGTTTAATCCGTCTATATTGCAGGAACAAATGTTCATAATGAGAGGTTTGTTAATTACCACTGGGTCAGTTTGATTTTTTTATGTCCTTTTTATTTACAAGCTGTTCAATAAATTATACCATTGAACAATACTGATTATCCAGTGCAATTAAACATTTTATCTTTGATTAATATTTCATGTTGTCTTTTTCGCACTAATTTTTACATTCTTTGTATTTACTCGCCCTCTTACGTGGCTACGGGAACAGCCCACTTACGTTTTGTCGTACCGTTTTCACCATACTCCAATCGTCTTGTTCTTTCCACGTTATTCTCATTTATTTTTTCAGTGCAGGGCGAAGTCTTGGATTTATCTCTAGATGTTTACCTGGCCATCTCGTTATCACACTTCCACCAACATTAACCATACACTCTCTTTGGGTAACACAGAGGACAAACATGGCTGAAGGCATACAAAATGGTGTTGATTTAGCAAAATGGCAACCAGGGTAAATACATAATTCAAAATCATAATACATTTCTTATCTTAGAAAAATTCAAATAGATGATCAGATCCGCACACACTTCTATTGAATGCCCGAGGAGGACTACACCCAAGACCTTTACTACATAAATAAAGATATAAATCCATTTATTGGGTGCTGAGTTTCTGTCTCTTTATTCATCTTAGAAAAAAGCCTTGATACACAAAGAATTGAATTACTTAGAAAAATGTTTGCTATGTCATTATTAAATTACTTAATGTAGCTAATCCGCTTGTGTGACTCACACACTGCTCACGATATGTCAGTGTCATGAATATAGGTAAATTATGGTAGTATTATTGCCAGGAGTGAGACTGTTTCACTAGTGAGGTATTAAGACGAGGTAAAACTAAATGTATTGTGAGAAGGTATTACTTTACTGAAAGGGTAGTGGATATATGGGATACCCTTCCATCAGAAGTGGTAGTGTGTGTATATATATATATGTGTGTGTATATATCCTACAATATAAATATATATGAGTTTAATTCACTAGCTCTTATATGGACACCAAAGCTAATGCGGGCAGACTAGATGGGCCAAATGGTTCTTATCTGCCGACACATTCCACGTTTGTATTGTAAATACCAAACCAATGATATACTAAAAAGGCCCACCCAGATTCTTTAAGCACTAGGTTAATCTTCTGTCGTATCTATCAATATGTCATATCTATAAATACGTTCCCACATCTTTTGTTTATTTTGTGATCCTTCTCTCTTTCTCTTCTACTCTCTCATCTTTTTTTTTCCTTTAATCTTTCCATTTTTTCATTCTTTTAACATATGTTTTGTTAGGTATTAGCAGTCTCTTTAGCCACTTATGTCCTGCTTTTCACTCTAAATGTTTTGTTGATATTATCCCTATTAGATATTAGTTTTCGATTTCAATCTTTCATTATATATTCAAATTCATGCAATAGTTCCACATTCGCACTGGTTAATGTCGAATTTACTATAGCCGAATTTGACAAAGCTGCATCTCCCTGAGGAAGTGAGAAACCCCTCACGTAATGCGTAGGAGAATGAGCACCTGCAAGCGTTTGTACACACAGACACCCCCACTCTCCATTCTGAATTGTGGACCGTATTCAGGGCCAGTGGAAGGATTTTTTGCTAAATAGTTGAAGGTGCATTTTGGTGCCCCCCCCCAATCGCATGATTCTCCCCATAGCTCTTATCTATCCTTCCTCTCCCCATATCTCTTTCCCTCGGGTCTAGGACACTTCCGCGCCGCATCTTCATCGCTGACAGTTCAGCGCGGCAGTTAGAACGCTGAACTGTCAGCAATGAAGTATAGCACGGCCGTTTCACCGCGGCTGCAGCTATGTAAGAGCTGACAGTTCGGCGCTGAACTGTCAGCTCTTACAAATCATAAAGTAAAACGAAAATACCCCCCCTAATAAATGATTCCCCCCCCCCCAATAGTAACACTAAACCCCAATACTAACACTAAAATTAACCCCAATACTAAAATTAACCCCCTAAACCCTAATACTAACCCCCGACCCCTAATACTAAAATTAACCCCCTAAACATTAATACTAACCCTAATATTTAACCCCCAACCCCTAATACTAAAATTAACCCCCTAAACCCTAATACTAACCCCCGACCCTAATACTAAAATTAACCCCTAACACTAAACACTAACAAACACTAAACCCCAATACTAAAACTAAAATTAACCCCAATACTAAAATTAACCCCCTAAACCCTAATTCTAACCCCCTTAAACCCTAATTCTAACCAAACTAAAATCGGTAAAATACTTACCTTTAGCAATGAAATGTCCCGCGATGAAATCTCCAGCGACGATCTGCCTTGTGCTGCAGAGTCGGCGGTGAAGCGGCTGCGCGGAAGCAGCCGCGATGAAGAGTCCCATCCCCCTTTCCCTCTTCCTATATCTCTTATCTTTCCTTCCCCTCTTCCTATATCTCTTATCTTTCCTTCCCCTCTTCCTATATCTCTTATCTTTCCTTCCCCTCTTCCTATATCTCTTATCTTTCCTTCCCCATATCTCTTTCCCTCTCCTCATCTCTGTTTTGTCCCCTTCCTCTCATCTTGTGTATGATTCTGCCCTGCAGATCTATCTCGGTAAACTCGACACTATGTACAATACATTGTGTCGTTTTGCACTACAGTGCGATTATAACACGCATCACTGTAAAATGTTAAAAGAGTTAAATTGGCTGACGCTTGCCTCCAGGCGTACTCTCCACCTAGCTTGCTTAGTGCATAACCACTTCTCTGGAACCCTCCCCCCCTACCTGAGCGGCATGCTCGCTCTTACTCCCTGCACTTCCTACAATCTCAAAAAGGAAGCGGGTAGAGGTGCGTTCTCTTTCAGAGCTCCTCATATGTGGAATCAGCCTCCCTGTTTCTGCCAAATCATCATCTAGTCTAAAATCCCTGAAAATAAGTGTCTCCCAAATCCTCAAAACAGATTGTAGTTGTTATTAGTTTACAAACTCCTTCGTATACTGTACATGTTGTTCTTTTTTTGTATCAATAATGATTTACCCTGTATCTGTTCTCCTTCCAACTTGTTTAATATATGTATGTATGTGTCTATTTTTAATCTACTGTTAAATGTGTAACTCTGTAACTCCATTCTGGACTGGGTCCCCAGGACATACTTGAAAACGAGAGAAATCAATGTATTCTTCCTGGTAAAAGACTTTCAAAATAAAATAAATCTCTGTTTTCTCCCCTCCTCCCCCCATCTCTGTTCTCTCCCCTCCTACCCCCATCTCTGTTCTCTCCCCCCTCCTCTCCATCTTTTTTCTCTCCCCCTTTCTCTGTTCTCACCCCTTCCTCTTCTGTTATGCCCCCCTCCTTTTTTCTTCCCCCTCCTCTGTTCCCCCACCCTGCTCCTCTATTTTCTCCCCCTCCTCTGTTCTCCCTCTCATTCTCACTAGAAGCAAGCAGCGCTTGCTCCATGTGTCAAACACACACGGAGCTCAGTAAGTGCACTGAGCGCGAGCAGCACTTACTGAGCTCGGTGTGTGTTTGACACACGGAGCGTAAACTGCCCCCGGCTCCCCCGTGAAGCAGATGCCGCTCTGCTTCACAGGTTAGAGTCGCACCTTCACCTCTCACCCGGTGCGGTCCGCCCCCTCCCAGGATTCTCCACTCCGGCCTTGTATAGGATGGTGAGGGGAGATCTTCTGATCTTCCCAGCCAGTGCCTCTACCGGCAAACTTTTTTTTAACTAGTTCCGTTCTCCTCGCTGGCGCCCCACCAAGCTACAACAACGTAAGGCGGCTGCCTAGGCAGCCGTATGCTGGCGCCGGCCCTGACCATATTACCACCACTCCAGACCCCACAAGGTCTTGAGCACGCTCTAATTATTACATATGTGCACATATCTCACCAACCTCTTGTAAGTAGCCCATCGAACATGGCGGTACTTTTTACCTTATCAGTAAATACTGCACCAGAAGCTTCCGGTGGGTGCTCTTCTTACTCCAGCTACCACTTTTACCAGCAGAGCGACTTGGGACCCTCTTTTGGTGTAGAAGCACCTTGATGAGTGCCAGCTCTTTGACATTTATGCAAACGAGGTAGTGCCTGGCTTTTTATGTTTGTTTTTTTTTTTGTTTCTAGTTATTTTACCTGAACTCAGATATTTAAGAAAATAATACATCTCAGCGTATTATTCCTAGTAAAGAAATTATAAATAAAGAATACAATGAACGATTGTGCAGTAGTGTAATACTGTGCGGGGACACCCTGTGATACAATGTAAACACTGGATTTATTGTCTTTAAACAGTTTACTGAACGGGAACGGTGGAGCTCAGGTGTCAAATAGACCTCCCTTCACCCACCCATTCAATAAACACATGGGTTATGTAATGCCTGAGGCTAGTCCTAGTTACCTGAGTGCAAAGGTTGATATATGATTGGAAGGAACGTCTAGGCTGTCTATGCACATAAAGGAACTCATTATGTGAGTTGCCAAACTTAAAGGGACACTACCACTTACATAAGGATGTAACTAACCTGTGCGTTTAAAACAAACACATATTTACGACTATTTTTTCTATGTTTTCATTTATTGCATAGAAAAGTAATAATAAAATTAGGTGCGTGTCTCAAGCATCCATTTTGAGAATTTCAGCATTCTCCAGAATCTTCCATCCAGTCTCACTTTACAGCTATTGCCAAAGCCTGCATGATGATGTCAAAAGATACTCCCCTGCTCTCTTACTGGCTCCTGTGTATCAGAATGGGCAGGACTAGGTGGCTGTGTATAACATTATTTACCTGCCTTCTAACACAAAGAGAGGAGATTGACCTGATCAAACAGGATCATAACCCCGCCCCCTTGTGATGTAATAGTTACATTACCCTCCCATTCAATGCAAGTCTATGGTCAGAATTCTGACTTATAGACTGCATTCTGTGTCCCCAGCCCCAAAGTGAGATACTAGTGCTGTAAAGTCACCAGGGGTGGAACCCAAATACACTATATTTCACAAAATGGCGGCACCCAGTCACACTTGTTTAGTAAAATATTTAAAAAAATAAACTCGCATAACAAAACCAAAAGACATATCTGAAATCAACAACACAAAATAAATAAAATAAACCCTTTTCTTTTTTTGTCGGGAGAGTCCCTTTAAAGGATAATTTAATTAAAAACATTTTTTTTTAAGGAAGCAAGGGTTAAAAATCATGTCCCATTTTTCTAATAAAACTTGACGTGTATACTAATAGATCCACGCGGGTTTACTGTCAGCTGTGTCGCACAGCCAGTCTAGAGGCTGGCGAGCAATATCAGTGTCAGTGTGCGCATCGCCAATCAGACCGGATGCTCACCCTGCTAATCTGGGTCTGCAGTACGCATCTTTTTGCATGGGATCAGCAGAGGAAGCCTTAAAAACGAGGGTCTTTTAATTCGAGAGAAACATGGCAGCTGCCAGTCTATCAAAAGTTCCTACCAGTTTATCCTCAAACCAGGGACAACTAACTCTTCCCTTGTGCTTCTATAGCAGAGGCTCAAGTAAAAAATAAAGTTTAGTGTCCCTTTAAACTAGAATATCCGACTAGGAGAAATAATGGGGGTGGAGATTCTTTTCCATCATGCTAAATTTGATCTCAGTTTTGTTGACAATTGTACACATTTAAATTGTTTAATTATGATCAATACCAAGCTGTCAGAATTGTGGATACCTCAAATCAGTTAAAGTGGGATTGCTGCCTTTTATCCTGGTCTAATGTGCTTGTACAAACAGCTTACCTATGAAGCTTCAGCATGTTGTGTGCTCCTTCTTCTACTACAGCACTGACATCTTGTGTCTGTCTCACTCTCTGCCTGCTCCCTCCTAATACAGTGGCATCCTTTCTAACTGCTCCAATTCGTATTTGCACATAAGCACATTCTCATTCTCAGTCACACATGCCTTCCTCCCTCCCATGTTACATTACTGACACACAGACACAGCACTAGGAGTGAAAAATTCTAAAACACATGGAACAATGGCTTTTTTCTAATAAAAAAAATATATTTTCTGGCTTAGTCCCTTTTATAATTACATATAATTCCCAAACCACAAACAGACTGGAGTGCTCTAAATCCCTATTTAATGTCTTTTTTTTAGATGGGGCTTTCTTATCATACTATTATTCTCATCATAGGATATAATTTACTATTAAAAATATATAAAATATGATGAAAATATGCCAAAAAAAAAACCTTTTTCTAATTTTGGCCTGATTTTTTTTTTCACAATTACAAACTGTAAAAAAGAACCTATCTATATAGTTTCTTATATTTGTCCTGAGTTTAGAAATACCAATGTTTCCATGTTTTTCTGTTTTTTTTTTTCAAGTAATAGTGCAATAACCGAAACTAGTGTTTTTTCTGTTTCCTAACCACTTTTCTCCTACAAGTGACCTTTTGACCCCAACCTCAACCCTAAATATAACCCTAACCTCAATCTACCCCCACTCCTTAATCTAACCCTAATAGTAACCCTAACCCTAGATCTAGGGTTAGTAGATCTAGGATTAGCTTTTCCTTTTTTTTTTCTAACTGTAATGTTGCTTATTGCCTCTAGGGGCAGTCAAGCAACAGTTTCGGAGCGACAGAAGAGATTTTATCACTTCTTTCGCTCTCTGCTGGGCACGCTGTATTGGAGGAGCATGCTCCACCAATACCACACCCACGATCACCCTTGGGTGCAGAGATCACTGATCACTGCCTATGTGTGTTTGAAACGCATATGATCACTTAGGCATTGATCGTATGGGGGGAGGGGGGGCGGGTGAACTCAGAGTCTGGTTCGGATCCGAAGCAGACTCTGAGAATAGCTGCCAGCATGTAGCGTTGCACTAAGGAGCACAACATTACATTTAAACTCAGGACCTATATATATATCCATCTGCGTTAAGGGGTTAAAAGGTTAAGAGCTGCTGATGCCATGTCATCCCTTCATCCATACTAAATACAGAAAACATAAAGCGCTATATTAATTCTCCCTATATGAATTGGGTGATTCCCCTCCCCCATATATAAACCTGTTGCACTTCTTAAAAATTGTTAAAAGAGATTTTGTCTTAACAATATGCCATGAGATTTACGGGTGAATATCTAAGACTTTTTGCGTCTGTTTTTGTTCTAACCTGCAGTGCTGTGAAGCATCACCTATTATCATTAATCTCAGACCCTGCTCACAGGTAACACACCTGCCATTCTAAACTTTCTTTTTTTATTTGTGTTTAATGAATAACTGGGATTGGGCGGCAGTAGGTAAACCTCACTAAGCCCAATATGTAAACTAGAGGAAGGGAGATCCGATGAAAACCCACGGGACGGGATTCTGAGGAATGGTTCCCGTGAAATGGTTAGGGAGGAGCTTGTTAAGTGCGGTGATAGTTATAAAGAGTCCTCTCTCCTCTCTGCTCCTTCATTACTGCAAAAGAGATTAATAAGGTGAGTGCTTTCTCCAGCTGTGATGAATGATCCAATACCAGTATTGCAGTATGTACTAAAATGATATATTGTGATCCATTATTATATAATATATATAGTATTTCATATGGAATTAAACATCTCTAAATACAATGTCTTGCGAAGATTTTCCCCCAGACTCCAAAGGTTTGTTTATTTCCAGAGATAAGAATTGAAGAATAATATATTGTAATTCTCTGGTTTCATATGGACCTGTCTCTGTGTGTGAGGACAGGATGAATACGGGAGGCTACAGAAAGGAGAAAAGATGGAGGCTTAGTGATCGAAGGGCCTGGGTGTTACACAGACACTGCTGTGAAAGGTCTCGCCTATTATAGGACAGGAGATACGATTGTGAAATACGTTTTATTGTCATATCGATGTCGTTAAAAATGAAACATTAGCCTTGAAAGAGGCTTCTGGAGTTTTAGGATTCTGGGGGAAAGTTTTAAAGTGATGTAATCAGCATCAACATATTCAGCACTGCGCACAGGCAGCATTGTGTCTGTCCTGGCATTAATACTGTCTATGTACAGTATGCTCAGCACTGCGCGCAGGCAGCATTGTGTCTGTCCCGGCATTAATACCGTCTATGTACAGTATGCTCAGCACTGCGCGCAGGCAGCATTGTGTCTGTCCCGGCATTAATACTGTCTATGTACAGTATGCTCAGCACTGTGCGCAGGCAGCATTGTGTCTGTCCTGGCATTAATACTGTCTATGTACAGTATGCTCAGCACTGCGCACAGGCAGCATTGTGTCTGTCCTGGCATTAATACCGTCTATGTACAGTATGCTCAGCACTGCGCGCAGGCAGCATTGTGTCTGTCCTGGCATTAATACTGTCTATGTACAGTATGCTCAGCACTGTGCGCAGGCAGCATTGTATCTGTCCTGGCATTAATACTGTCTATGTACAGTATACTCAGCTCTGCGCGCAGGCAGCATTGTGTCTGTCCCAGCATTAATACTGTCTATGTACAGTATGCTCAGCACTGCACGCAAGGAGCATTGTCTGTTCCGGCATTAATACTGTCTATGTACAGTATGCTCAGCACTGCATACAGGCAGCATTGTATCTGTCCTGGCATTAATACTGTCTATGTACAGTATGCTCAGCACTGCGCGCAGGCAGCATTGTGTCTGTCCCGGCATTAATACTGTCTATGTACAGTATGCTCAGCACTGCGCGCAGGCAGCATTGTATCTGTCCTGGCATTAATACTGTCTATGTACAGTATGCTCAGCACTGCGCGCAGGCAGCATTGTGTCTGTCCCGGCATTAATACAGTCTATGTACAGTATGCTCAGCTCTGCACGCAGGCAGCATTGTGTCTGTCCTGCCATTAATACTGTCTATGTACAGTATGCTCAGCACTGCGCGCAGGCAGCATTGTATCTGTCCTGGCATTAATACTGTCTATGTACAGTATGCTCAGCACTGCGCGCAGGCAGCACTGTGTCTGTCCTGGCATTAATACAGTCTATGTACAGTATGCTCAGCACTGCGCGCAGGCAGCACTGTGTCTGTCCCGGCATTAATACCGTCCATGTACAGTATGCTCAGCACTGCGCGCAGGCAGCATTGTGTCTGTCCTGGCATTAATACTGTCTATGTACAGTATGCTCAGCACTGTGCGCAGGCAGCATTGTATCTGTCCTGGCATTAATACTGTCTATGTACAGCATACTCAGCTCTGCGCGCAGGCAGCATTGTGTCTGTCCCAGCATTAATACTGTCTATGTACAGTATGCTCAGCACTGCACGCAAGGAGCATTGTCTGTTCCGGCATTAATACTGTCTATGTACAGTATGCTCAGCACTGCATACAGGCAGCATTGTATCTGTCCTGGCATTAATACTGTCTATGTACAGTATGCTCAGCACTGCGCGCAGGCAGCATTGTGTCTGTCCCGGCATTAATACTGTCTATGTACAGTATGCTCAGCACTGCGCGCAGGCAGCATTGTATCTGTCCTGGCATTAATACTGTCTATGTACAGTATGCTCAGCACTGCGCGCAGGCAGCATTGTGTCTGTCCCGGCATTAATACAGTCTATGTACAGTATGCTCAGCTCTGCACGCAGGCAGCATTGTGTCTGTCCTGCCATTAATACTGTCTATGTACAGTATGCTCAGCACTGCGCGCAGGCAGCATTGTATCTGTCCTGGCATTAATACTGTCTATGTACAGTATGCTCAGCACTGCGCGCAGGCAGCATTGTGTCTGTCCTGGCATTAATACAGTCTATGTACAGTATGCTCAGCACTGCGCGCAGGCAGCATTGTGGCTGTACCGGCATTAATACTGTCTATGTACAGTATGCTCAGCACTGTGCGCAGGCAGCATTGTGTCTGTCCCGGCATTAATACAGTCTATGTACAGTATGCTCAGCACTGCGCGCAGGCAGCACTGTGTCTGTCCCGGCATTAATACCGTCCATGTACAGTATGCTCAGCACTGCGCGCAGGCAGCATTGTGTCTGTCCTGGCATTAATACTGTCTATGTACAGTATGCTCAGCACTGCGCGCAGGCAGCATTGTGTCTGTCCCGGCATTAATACAGTCTATGTACAGTATGCTCGGCACTGCGCGCAGGCAGCATTGTGTCTGTCCCGGCATTGATACAGTCTATGTACAGTATGCTCAGCACTGCGCGCAGGCAGCATTGTGTCTGTCCCGGCATTAATACTGTCTATGTACAGTATGCTCGGCACTGCGCGCAGGCAGCATTGTGTCTGTCCCGGCATTGATACTGTCTATGTACAGTATGCTCAGCACTTGCGTACAATTTCCTACGCTGCCAACCAGCTTCACGTTTCCCAAGATGCTGGCTGAGCATTGTAGGAAGGTGAGCAGGTATAAATTAAGTGAATTGTCCACTCAGGCAGTATCGGAGTGATCTTGTCGTTGGTCAGTTGATCTAATCACAAGTCATTCCAAGTCCCATTTGGGTTATTGGGGTACACCCAGATTTGGGCCCATCCTAGAGGCAGCGTATGTCTGTGAGGAGACCTGCCAGGCTAGTTGGATCTGGACTGGTCTTACGGGTGGGACCAGTGTGATTTGCTGATGGAGGTCCCACCCCCGAGCGCTGTCTGTTCTTGGTGAGAGGTGGCCCTTATTACTTTGTCTCACTGGGTTCCTTTTCATGAAGTTCATGCAGTTCAGTTAGCTCTATCAGGGTTTCTACATGCGCTCTCTATCTGACAGCGAGCACGATGATATGTGTTGTTTTTTCCCTCAGCGCGGGGGGAGGGGTCACCTTAATCTACAACCTAATGATCTTTTTCTCCCACTAGAATGAAGTGTCTCATTCTCCTGTTTGCCTGGGGTGCCATCTGCGGGGCCCAGTCATGTGATCCTCAGCCTGGAGGTGAGTTTTATCCTGTTGTATGTTTGTTAAAAAGATGGAGAGACATAATATTGTGCATTGTATTAATGATGTGTACAGTGAGGTCTGGATCCCGTGTACTTATCTCTCCTACACACCATTTTACTAGCTCAAAAAGGCAGGGGCAAAACTGGAAACCTCTGGGCCCCAGTGCAATAATGGCCCTGCTGGGGGCCAACCATCACACCAAGCAAAATGTCATGACCACACAACACCACCAGTGTCACTGGTGTCCCAATTACCAAAGTGCCAAATATTCTACACTTTTCACAGTGCCATGCATGGCTCGTCTCCCCACAGTGCCATAAATCCCCACACTTTCCATTTCACAGTGGAATATTTGTTCCCACATAACACTGTACCAATTTTTACCTGGAACAGTTTCCACGGTGAAATTATTGCCCCATCATTTTCCATAGTACCAATTTTGTTTATCACACATTTCCACGGTTCCATATGTGCCCCACACAACTTTCCATGGTGATATTATTGCCTACATTGCCATATACCTTCTCCCTCATACATTACTTACCTGTCCAGTCCAGTCTTCTCACTGTGCCCTGTGTGCTCCCATTGATCCTGGGTGTGTTCATGGTATAGAAACATAGAATGTGTCGGCAGATAAGAACCAGTCGGTCCATCTAGTCTGCCCAATTTTTTTGAGTACTTTTATTAGTAACCCCGTTCCCGGTCTTATAGCTAGGATAGCCTTGTGTCTATCCCACGCATGCTTAAAATCCTTGACTGTATTAACCTCTACCACTTCTGCTGGCAGGCTATTTCATACATCCACTACCCTCTCAGTAAAGTAATACTTTCATTAGTCCCTGGCCTTATCTTATATCTAGGATAGCCTTATACCTATCCCATGCATGCTTAAACTCCTTCACTGTATTAACCTCTACCACTTCTACTGGAAGACTATTCCATACATCCACTACCCTCTCAGTAATGTAATACTTTCATTAGTCCCTGGCCTTATCTTATATCTAGGATAGCCTTATACCTATCCCATGCATGCTTAAACTCCTTCACTGTATTAACCTCTACCACTTCTGCTGGCAGGCTATTCCATACATCCACTACCCTCTCAGTAAAGTAATACTTCCTGATATTACGTTTAAATCGTTGCCCCTCTAATTTAAGACTATGTCCTCTAGTTGTGGTAGTTTTTCTTCTTTTAAATATACTCTCTTCCTTTACTGTGTTGATTCCCTTTATGTATTTAAATGTTTCTATCATATCCCCCCTGTTACGTCTTTCCTCCAAGCTATACATGTTAAGATGCTTTAACCTTTCCTGGTAAGTTTTATCCTTCAACCCATGAACCAATTTAGTAGCCCTTCTCTGAACTCTCTCCAAAGTATCAATATCCTTCTGGAGATACGGTCTCCAGTACTGTGTACAATACTCCAAGTGAGGTCTCACCAGTGCTTTGTACAATACTCCAAGTGAGGTCTCACCAGTACTGTGTACAATACTCCAAGTGAGGTCTCACCAGTGCTCTGTACAATACTCCAAGTGAGGTCTCACCAGTGCTCTGTACAATGGCATGAGCACTTCCCTCTTCCTACTGCTAATACCTCTCCCTATGCAACCAAGCATTCTGCTAGCATTTCTTGCTGCTCTATATAAAGCTGCTCTATATAAAGCTCTGTATAAACATTACAATACCTTGTGTGGCTGGATATATTGAGAGACCCATTAGGATGTGTTTCATTGTTTTGTTTCATTGCTTTGTTAAAACTGAAGTGGGTTAAATAATGCAAACCAGTTTTTAGGTATTTGTATTTCGTTAACTCTGCTAATATAAGTTATTTACATGTCATCTGACTCAAATAGAAATGTGGAAAGTGATGTGTGGCCTTTATTGCACTGTAAAAAGTGTTGTGGGGCAAATTGGCACTGAGGAAAGTGATGTCAGGTAAAATGGCACCTGGGAAAGTGATGTCAGGTAAAATGGCACCGGGGAAAGTGATGTCAGGTAAAATGGCACTGGGGAAAGTAATGTCAGGTAAAATGGCACGGGGAAAGTGATGTCAGATAAAATGGCACTGGGGAAAGTGATGTCAGATAAAATGGCACTGAAAAAAGTGATGTCAGATAAAATGGCACTGCTGAAAGTGATGTCAGGTAAAATGGCACTGGGGAAAGTGATGTCAGATAAAATGGCACCGGGGAAAGTGATGTCAGATAAAATGGCACCGGGGAAAGTGATGTCAGATAAAATGGCACTGGGGAAAGTGATGTGTGGCCTATATTGCACTGTAAAAAGTGTTGTGGGGCAAATTGGCACGGGGAAACTAATGTTAGGTAAAATGGCACGGGGAAACTAATGTCAGGTAAAATGGCACCGGGGAAAGTGATGTCAGATAAAATGGCACTGGGGAAAGTGATGTCAGGTAAAATAGCACTGGGGAAAGTAATGTCAGGTAAAATGGCACGGGGAAAGTGATGTCAGATAAAATGGCACCGGGGAAAGTGATGTCAGGTAAAATGGCACTGGGGAAAGTGATGTCAGATAAAATGGCACCGGGGAAAGTGATGTCAGGTAAAATGGCACTGGGGAAAGTGATGTCAGATAAAATGGCACTGTAAAAAGTGATGTCAGGTAAAATGGCACCGGGGAAAGTGATGTCAGGTAAAATGGCACTGGGGAAAGTAATGTCAGGTAAAATGGCACAGGGAAAGTGATGTCAGGTAAAATGGCACCGGGGAAAGTGATGTCAGGTAAAATGGCACTGGGGAAAGTAATGTCAGGTAAAATGGCACTGGGGAAAGTGATGTCAGATAAAATGGCACTGGGGAAAGTGATGTCAGGTAAAATGGCACTGGGGAAAGTGATGTCAGGTAAAATGGCACTGGGGAAAGTGATGTCAGGTAAAATGGCACCGGGGAAAGTGATGTCAGATAAAATGGCACTGGGGAAAGTGATGTCAGGTAAAATGGCACTGGGGAAAGTGATGTCAGGTAAAATGGCACTGGGGAAAGTGATGTCAGGTAAAATGGCACCGGGGAAAGTGATGTCAGGTAAAATGGCACTGGGGAAAGTGATGTCAGGTAAAATGGCACCGGGGAAAGTGATGTCAGATAAAATGGCACAGGGAAAGTGATGTCAGATAAAATGGCACTGGGGAAAGTGATGTCAGATAAAATGGCACTGAAAAAAGTGATGTCAGATAAAATGGCACCGGGGAAAGTGATGTCAGGTAAAATGGCACTGGGGAAAGTGATTTCAGATAAAATGGCACTGGGGAAAGTGATGTCAGGTAAAATGGCACTGGGGAAAGTGATGTCAGGTAAAATGGCACTGGGGAAAGTGATGTCAGGTAAAATGGCACTGGGGAAAGTGATGTCAGGTAAAATGGCACTGGGGAAAGTGATGTCAGGTAAAATGGCACCGGGGAAAGTGATGTCAGATAAAATGGCACCGGGGAAAGTGATGTCAGATAAAATGGCACTGGGGAAAGTGATGTGTGGCCTATATTGCACTGTAAAAAGTGTTGTGGGGCAAATTGGCACGGGGAAACTAATGTTAGGTAAAATGGCACGGGGAAACTAATGTCAGGTAAAATGGCACCGGGGAAAGTGATGTCAGATAAAATGGCACTGGGGAAAGTGATGTCAGGTAAAATAGCACTGGGGAAAGTAATGTCAGGTAAAATGGCACGGGGAAAGTGATGTCAGATAAAATGGCACCGGGGAAAGTGATGTCAGGTAAAATGGCACTGGGGAAAGTGATGTCAGATAAAATGGCACCGGGGAAAGTGATGTCAGGTAAAATGGCACTGGGGAAAGTGATGTCAGGTAAAATGGCACTGTAAAAAGTGATGTCAGGTAAAATGGCACCGGGGAAAGTGATGTCAGGTAAAATGGCACTGGGGAAAGTAATGTCAGGTAAAATGGCACAGGGAAAGTGATGTCAGGTAAAATGGCACCGGGGAAAGTGATGTCAGGTAAAATGGCACTGGGGAAAGTAATGTCAGGTAAAATGGCACAGCGAAAGTGATGTCAGATAAAATGGCACTGGGGAAAGTGATGTCAGGTAAAATGGCACGTTGAAAGTGATGTCAGGAAATGTATAAGGTGCACGAATGGTAAGGCAATACCATGGAAAGTCATGTGTACTCACGGGAGTCTGCTTTATCTACACTCAATGCGTAGACTTATCTTGTGTCGGTGTCCATTGCTCTGGCGCAGCCTATGTTTAAAAAATCAGGTTCTGAAAATATTTTTACCACTGTGTGGTGGGATGGGATGGGACGTGGGGAAATATAGCACTGTAGAAAGTGATGTCAGATAAATTGGCACTGTGGAAATTGATAAGGGGCACAAATGGCAAAGCAGAAAGGGATGTGGCGCACAGATGCTACTAGAGATGGTGATGAGGAAGGAGTTGTGTTGTGATGTGTTATACAGTGGGGTAGAGGAAACCAAGGCAATTTGTGCTCTGGGGTCCAGCCGTTTCTATTTTCCCCTCTGCCTCCAGTAATAATAATCAGCATAGTAATGCCACTAAACCTAGTGTTATTAAAACAGTTACATATATGACATTTAATCAACCAGAGTGGATTAATATCCCCGTATGACATTACAATGTTCAACCTGAGTTTGGTCTTAAATCCATTGTACTTAATTGAGCAAAAACTAAATTATTGGAATCCTTGACATGTGTAGGATTAATCTGAAAAGCAGTTAGGGGACTAAATACTTACCGAGATCGGTGTCCACACTGCCATGTCTGCCACTAAAATAGACTAACAAATGAGAGAAATGCGTTGGCGTTGTACAGTTACCTTTTTTATAGCTGTTACATACTTATACACGGAGGAGTTTTTTTGACCTGACTGCCAATAGTGGGGAATTTGTATAACTACGTAGTGTCTGTGTTTGTCATTTACATTCATTTCCCTTTTCAGCGGTAAATTTGGCGAGATCTGGTGAAGCCAGCCAAAGCTCCAATTTTGACATCGCTGACGCAAGCAAAGCTATTGACGGGAATGCCGAAAAAAACTATTATATTCATCCCTGCGCCCACACCAACAATGACGAAAATCCCTGGTGGAGACTAAATCTGAGAAAGAAAACAAAGATCGGTTCTGTCGTGATTGTGAATCGGGAAGATTGCTGTGGCATTCGACTCCAAGGGGCCCAGATTCGGGTTGGGAACTCACCCGATATCAACAATCCAGTGTGAGTCCTGATTACATTACTGTTCAGTCCCAATCTGTGTGTAAATCAAACTTTCTCTGAATATGATCTGCCGTTTAGCAGATGCTTTTGATAAACAGATCGTTTGGCAGAGTCGTTTGCTCAAGTTCTATAGTAATATATATGTTTTGGATTGAGCTTGTTGTATTTATACTTGCATAAGATGTGCACACAAGCTGTGTTTGGAAACTGGGCACTGGTTTAATGATAAGCTTAGTGTGAGTTTGTTTTTATTTGGCAGTATTTTATTGTGGTTGATTTTAGGGTGGGGGTTTTTTATCACTATTCAATAAGAAATCATGGCTGGTGTAAGATGCATGAAACGCGTTGGGTGATGTTTAATGCCGTCTTTGTGTGACACTGGGGAGTATTGCACAGGATCATGGTTTTTTATTTATTATATATATATATATAGAGCCTCCGGAGCAGCAAAGCTTTTATTTTTTGAGTCCTGATTAAAGCCTAGATTGTCTTGTGAGAGGGAGAGAGAGACAGACAGTGTTGTAGTGGAGTATAATGCCTCTCTATTACTGTTTCTATCATCTCTTTCTGTTAAATCTCTCCGCGCCTCTGTTCCTCTCAGCTGTCTCTCTCGCCGCTGGTTATGTCTTTGATGGCCAGACTTTAGCTTTCTAGGCAGGGCCGGAATGGGAAAAAATGTGTATACCAGCCCCATAGCATAATATAATATATATTTCTGTAGCGTCTCTCATTTCGGTAGCGTCTCTCTCTCTCTCGGATATCTGTAGCATCTCTTTCTCGCATATCTGTAGCGACTCTCCCTCTCTTGGATATCTGTGGCGTCTCTCTCTCGCATATCTGTAGCGACTCTCCCTCTCTTAAATATCTGTAACGTCTCTCCCTCTCTCGGATATCTGTAGCGTCTCTCTCTCGCATATCTGTAGCGACTCTCCCTCTCTCGGATATCTGTAGCGACTCTCCCTCTCTCGGATATCTGTAGCGTCTCTCTCTCTCGGATATCTGTAGCGTCTCTCTCTCGCATATCTGTAGCGACTCTCCCTCTCTTGGATATCTGTAGCGTCTCTCTTTCATATCTGTAGCGTCTCTCTCTCTCATATCTGTAGCGTCTCTCTCTTTCATATCTGTAGCGTCTCTCTCTCTCACATATCTTTTAGTGTCTTTTACCCCCTCCCCTACCCCCTGTAGTCTTTCACCCCATCCCCCCTGTAGTGTCTTTTACCCCCTTCCCTTCCCCCTGTAGTTTCTTTTACCCCCTCCTCTTCCCCCTGTAGTTTCTTTTACCCCCTCCTCTTCCCCCTGTAGTGTCTTTTACCCCTCCCCTTCCCCCTGTAGTGTCTTTTACCCCCTCCCCTTCCCCTTGTAGTGTCTTTCACCCCCTCCTCTTCCCCCTGTAGTGTCTTTTACCCCTCCCCGTCCCCCTGTAGTGTCTTTTACCCCCTCCCCCCTGTAGTGTCTTTACCCCCTCCCCTCCCCCTGTAGTGTCTTTCACCTCCTCCTCTTCCCCCTGTAGTGTCTTTCACCCCCTCCCCTTCCCTTGCCCCTGTAGTGTCTTTCACCCCTTCTCTTCCCCCTGTAGTGTCTTTCACACCCTCCCCTCTCCTTCCCCCTGTAGACGTCTTTCACCCCCTCCCCTTCCCCCTGTAGTGTCTTTAACCCCCTCCCCTCCCCCCTGTAGTGTCTTTCACCCCCTCCCCCCTGTAGTCTTTCACCCCCTCCCCTTCCCCCTGTAGTGTCTTTTACCCCTTCCGCCTGTAGTGTCTTTCACCCCCTCCCCTTTCCCCTGTAGTGACTTTCACCCCCTCCCCTTCCCCCTGTAGTGTCTTTCATCCCATCCCCCCTGTAGTGTCTTTCACCCCCTCCCCTCTCCTTCCCCCTGTAGTGTCTTTCACCCCCTCCCCTCCCCCTGTAGTGTCTTTCATCCCCTTCCCCCTGTAGTGTCTTTCATCCCCTTCCCCCTGTAGTGTCTTTCACCCCCTCCCCCCTGTAGTGTCTTTCACCCCCTCCCCTTCCCCCTGTAGTGTCTTTCACACCCTCCCCTCCCCCCTGTAGTGTCTTTCACCCCCTCCCCTTCCCCCTGTAGTGTCCTTCACCCCCTCCCCTTCCCTAGCCCCTGTAGTGAACTTCACCCCCTCCCCTTCCCCCTGTAGTGTCCTTCACCCCCTCCCCTTCCCTAGCCCCTGTAGTGTCCTTCTCCCCCTCCCCTTCCCTTGCCCCTGTAGTGTCTTTCACCCCTCCTCTTCCCCCTGTAGTGTCTTTTACCCCCTCCCCCCTGTAGTGTCTTTCACCCCTCCTCTTCCCCCTGTAGTGTCTTTTACCCCCTCCCCCCTGTAGTGTCTTTCACCCCCTCCCCTTCCCCCTGTAGTGTCTTTTACCCCCTCCCCCCTGTAGTGTCTTTCACCCCCTCCCTTCCCCCTGTAGTGTCTTTCACCCCCTCCTCTTCCCCCTGTAGTGTCTTTTACCCCCTCCCCTTCCCCCTGTAGTGTCTTTTACCCCCTCCCCCCTGTAGTGTCTTTCACCCCCTCCCCTTCCCCCTGTAGTGTCTTTCACCCCCTCCCCCCTGTAGTGTCTTTCACCCCCTCCCTTCCCCCTGTAGTGTCTTTCACCCCCTCCTCTTCCCCCTGTAGTGTCTTTCACCCCCTCCCCTTCCCCCTGTAGTGTCTTTTACCCCCTCCCCCCTGTAGTGTCTTTCACCCCCTCCCTTCCCCCTGTAGTGTCTTTCACCCCCTCCTCTTCCCCCTGTAGTGTCTTTTACCCCCTCCCCTTCCCCCTGTAGTGTCTTTTACCCCCTCCCCCCTGTAGTGTCTTTCACCCCCTCCCCTTCCCCCTGTAGTGTCTTTCACCCCCTCCTCTTCCCCCTGTAGTGTCTTTTACCCCCTCCCCTTCCCCCTGTAGTGTCTTTTACCCCCTCCCCCCTGTAGTGTCTTTCACCCCCTCCCCTTCCCCCTGTAGTGTCTTTTACCCCCTCCCCTTCCCCCTGTAGTGTCTTTTACCCCCTCCCCTTCCCCCTGTAGTGTCTACCTCTCACTCACCTTGCTTCCTCCGCTCCCCATCCCGCTGCCGGAACTGCTGCTGCACCATCCGGAGACAGCAGGCGAAAGTCTTCAGGCGGCGGCGGTGGCCGTACCTCTTAAAGTGACCCCATCGCCGCTTTAAGAAATTTCCCTGCTGTCTCCAGTTGTTGCAGCAGCAGAATTTCTTAAAGTGGTCGGCTGCTGCCGAGTCACTTCAACTGGGAAAGGCGGCCCCCCCGGATTTTTCCCGGTGGGCCAGTCCGGCCCTGATTCTAGGTGATCTGGATTACATCGTCCATAGATTTTCATTCAGCGGGCTGGCTGGCATGGGAGCTGAAGTGTGTAGAAAATTGAGTGCCAAAGGTAAGACATCACCTCAGATCAGTATCCATAATAACCTGGCACTCCATAGATCTGCCTCGCTCTGTAGTATGTGCCACATCCACACTACCCCAGTGGGCTCCTTCAGAAGAGGAGCATTCACACTGTGAAGGTAAAGCCCATTTTAAATAGATTGAGGGTTATTTCTAAAGGTCAATTCTGGAGTCAAGTTCTATACATGGTCCAGTAACCATGGAAACCAATGGAATGTTCAGCAGTCACTATGGAAACCAATGGAATGTTCAGCAGTCACCATGGAAACCAATGGAATGTTATGCAGTCACCATGGAAACCAATGGAATGTTCTGCAGTCACCATGGAAACCAATGGAATGTTCTGCAGTCACCATGGAAACCAATGGAATGTTATGCAGTCACCATGGAAACCAATGGAATGTGCTGCAGTCACCACAGAAACCAATGGAATGTTCTGCAGTCACCATGGAAACCAATGGAATGTTCTGCAGTCACCATGGAAACCAATAGAATGTGCCGCAGTCACCATGGAAACTAATGGAATGTGCCGCAGTCACCATGGAAACCAATGGAATGTGCGCAGTCACCATGGAAACCAATGGAATGTTCTGCAGTCACCACAGAAACCAATGGAATGTTCTGCAGTCACCATGGAAACCAATTGAATGTTCCTGCTAATTACATCACTTTTACAACTTTATTCCAAAACGGAGTTTTCTAAATTACCCCCTTTGCACTTGATGACGGTGATTTTGGGCTACTGACGTTGCGCTTTGAGCCTCTTCAGAGTATTCGCTCGTAGATAAAAAGTTGCATAGTAGCTACTGGAAGGATAGCCCATGTATCCACTACCCTCTCAGTGAAGTAATACTTTCTCACAATACAAGTATCTCTTGTCTCAATAGCTCACTAGTGCAAGGCTCGCTCTGGCTATATTATTACCAGTGTTTATCTCCATTTATCACACTGATATATCGCTGATATCATTTAATAATGACAGATAACACATTTTGCAGTAATTCTTTGTGTACTGAGTATTTTTTCTAAGATTAGACATGATCTTATTGATATTTCCAGACGTTTATTTGTGATTAAATGATTTTATAATGTTTATTTTCACTTTAGTTTTATTGATATTTGTCACATTTCGATTTCTAAACGTTAATGTCTCACTGTATTATATGAAATGATTGAAGATGGGATCAATATGACGTGTTTGGAATAAGCCGGGAGGATCTGATGCAGTGACTTGCGTTACACTGGGATCAGAGCTTTGTGATTTTACTTTCTGTCATTAATCCTTTCCAACATAGTAGCTTTTTATTTAAGCACTTTTTTTTTTTACGTGTCCTATTTTTAAAGTATTGCCTGTTGGGAAAGTTTTTCAGTGAACTTTTACAAAGTTACAATATTTATAACTTCAGCTCACAGACATGTTTACATCTCAAAGACCTACAGAATATATCTTGTAAAAAAAATGCTTAAAGAGACTGTCTGGCACCCACAATACATCTTCCAAATGGTAATGCATTTCAAAGCGCTTCAAAATGCATGTTTTACATTTTGAAACTTTACAATATGAACATTTTACACTTAGATGAATTTGTTAAAAAAAACTGCAGTTTGCAAGAAACCAGGACTCCCCACACTAGCTGAGTAAAAGTCAATTTAGTTTTTTTTGCTGCAGGAACCAATTTGAAAAATGCCATTCAAATTAGTAGAATATCCTGTTTCTCTAGTGATGTCATCAGGCAATGTGTTGTACTATTAAGAGATCCTATTTGTACAAGAGCAAGGTCACTTAGGTTCCACACAATGTATTCTATTCCTCCAGCACAGGAATCGACAAAATGAAACAAAACTGGAATATCCTCAGTGCCTACATACAATCAGTGCCACAGTAACTGTAGGACAGGATGCAGGGGAGGGCTAAATATGATTTATGCAGAATGTCTGCATCAAATCACACTGGGAAAAAAACCTGATCTTCAAGATGTGAATGTTCATGTGAGCTGTAGGTGTGAACATTGCAACATTCACAAGTTCACTGGCGGGTCAGCAAATGTGCAAACCTCTAATTTATAAAATAGCGGTATTTTGGTTTGTTTATAACTGCGTATATTAACCCCTTAACGACAGGTGACGTGCCAGGCACGTCACGGCAAATCGAGGACTTGCCGACAGGTGACGTGCCTGGCACGTCATGCACTAAATGGAGTAAAGAAAGCGACCAGCGGTCGCTTTCTTTACTCTAACGGTGTTGCTACAATGCCTCTAGGTAGAGGCATTGTGCAACACCCCCCAAATGTGCAGGGGCGCGCTACGATCACTTCACGGAGTGATCGTAGCAGCCATTTAAAAATGGCTGCGCCCGCTGCACGCATGTGCTTAGAAAGCGAACGATCGTTCGCTTTCTAAGCATCTCCGGTGTTGTTAAAGTGCCTCGCCAGCGAGGCACTTTACAACACCGTGCTGCTCCCCAGAGCCGAAGGTGGTCGCTCTCCTGAGCGACCCCATCGGCTCAGTAGAAGGGAACGCTGCCTGTACAGGCAGCGTTTCCCTTCTAATGGCAAGAGCATCGGAAGTGAAAGTATTTCACTTCCGATGCTCTAGGGGGAGCCAATCGATGCCGGCACAGCAGATCTATGTGATCTGTGTGCAGGCATGTATGGTAAGTGCTCTGATGAGCACTTATCATACTGTCAAAGGCAATATTAGTAAATATTGCCTTTGACAAGTATTGATCTGCCTCCCTCACCTTACTACTTTTAGTAAGGGAGAGAGACAGATCAGATCAAGTAAAAAAATAAAATAAAATAATAAAAAAAATATTTAATAAAATTTTAAACACCAAGGGCTTTTATAAAAGCCATTTAACCCCTTCCCTGCCATTGATCGCTGTGTACGCAGTGATCATACACAGCAGCACATTTTTTGCTGTCTGTGCATTTTTTAGGGGTTATTTTTTTTTTACTGTAATTCATTACAGTATAAAAAAAGGCTCTTTTAAGAGAGATTAACCCCTTTCTTGCCGTAGATCACTGCCTAATCAGCGATCTGACGCAAATGCAGCAATCTTGCTGCAGAAGCATTTTTAATTTTTTTAAAACTTTTTTATTACACCCGTCACGTGTTAATTATACCCGCTAGGGGACTACGTTTAACGTAAAAAAATTTTTTTAGCTGTCTGAGCGCATGTATAGCGATCAGTAACAGCTGATAAGTGACATGGCGGGTTGGCGTTTGCTCAGATGAGCATCACCATTCGTCTGGTTAGATCAATATGTGTAAATATTTGATCTGACCCGTGTAGATCTGCCTCCCTCTCACTTGAGTTTTAGTGAGGGAGACAGAGCTGTATAATGTAAGTTTTTAATTATAATATATTTAATAGAATTGAGACCCAAAGGCTTTTATAAAAGCCGTTTCCAGTATTTAACCCCTTCCCTGCAATTGATCACTGTGTACGCAGTGATCTTACACAGCAGCACATTTTTTGCTGTCTGTGCATTTTTTTAGGGGTTATTTTTTTTTACTTTGATTTATTACAGTATATCAAAGGCTCTTTTAAGAGCTATTAACCCCTTCCTTGCCGTATATCACTTCCTAAGCAGCACATATGGTCACTGCCTAAGCAGTGCATATGGTCACTGCCTAAGCAGCGCATATGGAGCAATCTAGTCGCCGAAGGATTTTTTTTTGCTATCAGCATTTTTTTTGGGTTAATTATACCCACTAGGGGATTACGTGTATTCCTTTTGAAGCTGTCTGAACGCGTGTATAGCGATCAGTAACAGCCGATCAGTGGCAAAGGTGGTTTGGTGATTTCTCAGATGAGCATCACCATTCGTCTGGTTCGTAAATATTGTTCTGACCCACATGGATCTGCCTCCCTCTCCTCACTTGAGTTTTAGTGAGGGAAAGAGACAGATCTGTATAACATAATTTTTAAATTGTAATAAATTAAATAAAATGTTAATAAATTGTGAGTCCCAAGGGCTTTTATAAAAGCCATACCTTTTGTATAGTGTAGTGTATTAACTCCTTCCCTGCCACTGATCACTGCACAGCAGAAATTTTTTTCTTGTCTGTGCATTTTTAGGGGTTAATTTTTTTGTACAGTACTACAAAGGCTCTTATAAGAGCTATTAACCCCTTCCTTGCTCTACATGTTCAAATTCCAAGTTTGAAAATCAAAAAGCGCACCTCTCAAATGTAGCCTTTCAACCCCTAACAAAGCTGACAAAGCTATGCATGGGTGGTATCCCTGTGCTCGGGAGATGTTGCTGAACATATATTGTGGTATTGTTTGTCAGTGACACATACCGAAATATGTGAATTTGTGTCTAAAGTGCAATGTATGTGGGAAAAAATACACAATAAAATGACTACCACAAACTTTGACAAAGGCTGGTGGCAGAACTGGTGCATGGAAAGTGTTAAAATAACACCATTTAAAATAGCCTAGGGTGTCTACTTTTACAAAATATATACTTTTTGGGGTAAAATACACTGTCCTACTTAAAAAAAAGTCCCAAATGAAAGATGGGCTCAGGCTGACTACACGTCAATATTCCAAGTTGAAAATGCGCACCTTCACAATGTGGCCCTTTAGCCCCCAAACAACCCAACAAACCTATGCATGGGTGGTATCCCTGTACTCAGGATATGTTGTTGAACACATATTGGGTTATTGTTTGGCAGTCACACATACCAAAATCTGTGAATTTATGTCTAAAATACAATATTTGTGAAAAAAAACCACACAAAAATTACTACCACAAACTTTGACAAAGGCTGGTGGTAGAATTAGTGCATGGAAAGTGTTAAAATACCACCATTTGAAATAGCGTAGGGTGTCTACTTTTAAAAAATATATGGGTTGATGGGGTAAAATCCACTGGCTGGTTTCAAATATGTCCCAAATGGGACATGGGTGCAGGCGGTCTGCATGTCAAAATTTTAATTTGGAAAACCAAAAACTGCACCTACCAAATTTGGCCTTTTACTCCCCAAACAACCCAACAAACCTATGCATGGGTGGTATCCCTGTACTCAAGAGATGTTGCTGAACACTTATTGGGGTGTTATTTGGCAGTGACACATACCAAAATCTGTGAATTCATGTCTGAAGTACAAGGTTTGTGGAAAAAAACCACAAAAAAATTACTACCACAAAGTTTGACAAAGGCTGGTGGTAGAATTAGTGCATGGAAAGTGTAAAAATACCACCATTTGAGATAGCCTAAGGTGTCTTCTTTTAAAAAATATATGGGTTGATGGGGTAAAATACACTAGCTGGCTTCAAATATGTCCCAAATGGGACATGGGTGCAGGCTGTCTGCATGTAAAAATTTCAAGTTGGAAAACAAAAAACTGCACCTCACAAATTTGGCATTTTAGCCCCCAAACAACCCAACAAACCTATGCATGGGTGGTATCCCTGTACTCAGGAGAAATAGTAGAATCTATTTAGCATGTTTTTTCGTTCGCTATTGTCGATGAGGAGAAGTTGTTTCAAATAAAAACAAAGAAATTTGTGTATTTTTTTTTTTTTTTACCATATTTTATTATTTTTTTTAATAATATGATAAGATATGATCAAAAAGATGGCATCCATAGAAAGCCCTTCTTGTCCCGATAAAAACAATATATAATATGTGTGGGTACAGCAAATGACAAAGAAGAAAATTACTGCTAAACACAAACAGCACAGAAATGTTAAAATAGCCATTGTCCAGAAAGGACAAAAATGTTTCAAAGGCTCTGTCCTTAAGGGGTTAAATTCACCTGCATCATCAGTAGAGAATCAGATTATACCCCCAATCCAAAAACAACCCACAGCAAAACTATACGTGTAGGAAGGGAGCTTTACACCTACAATACATAAATATTATTGGGCAGACTAGATGGACCGAATGGATTGGGCAGACTAGATGGACCGAATGGTTCTTATCTGCCGACACATTCTATGTTTCTATGTTTCTAAATAATAATAAGGGTGAAAAGAAACCCCCTCCCCATTAATTAGCTATCCTGAGACCCAGATTTGATATTGTTCTTTTCCTGTTATATATGGGCTGTACATGCTGACATCTGTTTGGGGCTATCATTAAAGCACTATTCACCATTCCCCCATCTATTTCAGGGAATTGATAAGTTGTTTTTGATATCTTATGTATAATCCAATGTCTGAGGAGTGCTCATTAATAGACCTACTGTTTTATTTGTGCCCCCATTTTTTTATTTTATTTGTTACCCTGATGGCATCACCATATTCATTGCTGAGAAACTGTACTACAATATACTTATAAAGATGGCAACTAATTCCTATTATTCAAAAGATGCTGTATTGACGTAGCAAGGGGGAGAGACATATATATATGTGCCTACTGCTGATTTATTAAATATACATATTCCCTGAGAGTCAATGGGCTATTATAACACATTCAGTATAAGAACACTATGTGTGGACTGGATAATTGGGCTGGTGACTAATAGGTGTGTGGGTCTACAAGAAAACTTGTTTAAACTGATTTAAGAGGAATGCAACAGACCTCTTGGTTACAAGGTCAGGAGTCCACATTTACCATGAGTAACATAGTAAAAAGGTCACTGGTGTGTGCAGAGACTAAAAAAACATTTGCTACCATATGGCACACCCTAGATAATTATGTATATGATCTATATCCCTGTACCCTTAATTACCTCATTCCACAGAAACATACAATGTGTCACTGGCAGATAAGAATCATTTGGTCCATCTAGTCTGTCCAATTATCTAAATACTTTTATTAGTCCCAAATCCAAAATAAATGAATATAGGTGAAAAAGAACAACCCTGATCAGTCTGCATAATATGCCCTTCTACAGCAACAGAAAATGGATGTTTTTAGACCATATTAAGAAAGTGCTTGTAAGCCAAGTTCACCTTATAATTCCCGGCAGAATGGGTAATGTGTAGACTAGCGAGTCTATCTCCCGTCAGCGCTGCCGCAAAGGAACAATAATGTAGGGCAGGGTGACCGCTAGAAGCCGGAACAAATTAACGCTCCCTGTGACTTGTTTGCTCTTGACAATATGATTGGCGGATATGTAATCCAACTAAACAAAGTCCAGACCACTAGAAAAGCATTAGAGCTCAGGGATTCAAAGTAATTAACATTCACTGACAAGCATCCGAATATGTCCAAAGGGATTCTGAATAAGTATGTGTCAGACGATTAGTCCGAATGAAAAACACGAAAGCATCCGAGAGATTGGATGGCTGAGGACGACTTGAAACTACTAGCTATTACTTAGCATTGACGAGCTCAAAGGGCTGAAAACAGCAGAGACTTGTACTTAGCAAAGAGGAATAGTGGGGAAAGTGCAACCATAAAGTTACATCTTCTTCAGTATTTTTTAGAGACAGAGAGAAGCCATTCCTCTAGAGAAAAGACATGCACACAAATCAAGACCCATTTTAAAACAGAAACTCTGTAATGAAAGAATCCAAATAAAGCACCTTATTGAGCCCTGTTTGGCTCCATCAATGTTGCGATCCTGACAACTTCAGTCCACAGACACAATTGCATCTCAGACACCTACACAATGTATCCTGTGAAAACATTCACCCTTAGAGTGGTTCTTATACCTCCTGCTACAGCTGTGGTTACTGGTGTATTCAGAGATCACTGGGTAAGCAACATTGTGTTGTGCTGTGAATATCCCCTAGTGGTAAATTACATGCTTAATAAATCAGCTATCATGCCAAACAAAGATAATATAAATAAAGCATTTTATTGGATGTTTATTCAGTACATTTTTACTGTTACTCCTTCTTTACATTTTATGCAGCTGACAAATCAATGTTTTACTGTTGGTGACAAAATAGTAAGATTTTTTTTTTAATGCTCTTTTTCTATAATAACGTTTTAACCCCCGCTGGTGTTTCTTTCTCTCTCAGGTGCGGCACCATCAATGACGTATCGCAGAGCAGAATCACTGTGTGCTGTAACGGTATGGAGGGGCAGTATATCACTGTGTCCATCCCTGGAAGGAGGGAGTACCTGACACTGTGCGAAGTGGAGGTGTATCAGCATGTGACTCAAGAACAGCCTCATGTATGCTGGTAGTTGGTACCCACCCTCCCCACTGGCTTACAAAGGGTTACATGTTAATTCATTAAAGAGAGACTTGCAGGGAATTGAGAAGGGAATATCAAACTGAAGGCCAAAGTAGCTGAGTTAGAAATTCCTTCTCAGTTCACTGAGATTCTCTCTCTCACGGATAAAGCCCTCATGGGTCAGAGAGACTTGGACTCGTAGATTTAACTCCATATTCGCTTCCTGAATGTTAATATTAAAACTGATCTAACTAAATCCATTCATTTCACTGATAATGAACCTTTTTTGGGATGTAATTATACTGTGGGTCGGAAAATAAACCTGTCACATTACTGAGCTGCTGGGTACGAGTCTTGTTTATTGATGGTCAATCTGCACACACCGGGACAATTACCATAGTTAACGTGGCAGTAACTGATTCGTTTTTTTTTTTTTTTACTTTTTGCTTCACGAAAGGGCCATTAGCATTATTATCCTCTTTATCTCTCAGATTTCACCTTTTTTTAATCCTCTCTCTAAATTATTTAAATTATTAGTTGGGGTGGAATATGCTTAAATGTCTTTCATCCCAAAGGAAGGTTCCAATTTAATTTGAATGCTTATAATATCCTCTTCTAGATAAGATAGCAATCTTCTATCTCTCCTTCTCTTAATAATTACTACAAGAGATCCCATTACATTCTTCATGTGTTTGAACAGTGGTTTCCTGGACACTGCCGTCATCGTCTATCGTCTTGACTCTGTCACTATCTATCGTCTTTACTCTGTCACTGTCTATCGTCTTTACTCTGTCACTGTCTATCGTCTTGACTCTGTCATTTTCTATTGTCTTGACTCTGTCATCGTGTATCGTCTTGACTGTGTCATCGTCTATCATCTTGACTGTCACTTTCTATCGTCTTGACTCTGTCACTGTCTATCGTCTTGACTCTGTCACTGTCTATCGTCTTGACTCTGTCACTGTCTATCGTCTTGAGTCTGTCGTCTTGAGTCTGTCACTGTCTATCGTCTTGACTCTGTCATCGTCTATCATCTTGACTGTGTCATCGTCTATCATCTTGACTGTGTCATCGTCCATCATCTTGACTGTGTCATCGTCTATCGTCTTGACTCTGTCATCGTCTATCGTCTTGACTCTGTCATTGTCTATTGTCTTGACTCCATAAAAGTCTATCATCTTGACTCCGGCATCACCTATCGTCTTCACTCTGTCATCATCTTGATTCCAGTGTAGTGAGTTTACTTTTGTATTTTCATTTGATCTATCCAATTTTTTCCAACTTTCTATCCATTATTGGTGAGATAATACCAATTCTCTCTTCAGCTCTCTGTTCTGCTTCAGGTCTTTATCGCAGGAGTTGACCTAGATGTTTTTCCTGGTTGTATGGACTGGGTAGAGGAGAATGACCTAGTTCTTGACTTACCTACCCTTGCAAAACGCTTTGCCGAACGTTGGATGGATTTCTCCATGTGGAAAAACATAAGTAGGGATAGGGAGAGAAAAAGTTAGATATGAGAGGAGATAATGGTGGGTATATGTGTCAAGAAGGATATGCACAATGTCATCTCTTAGTAGCAATAGAGTTTGTTATGAGCAAGTTTCCCTTAGAGTGTTACTTTATTTCAAGCTTTCTTTTAAAATAAGTATTAGCAAATTGATGGAGTTAATTATTACCAGTCGAAAGAGATCTCTACTTACGCCAAAGGAGAAAATGATTAACAAGCAAATGAAATAATAATGATTCAAAAATGTATTTGGCACAAGAATTTGAAGAATTTAAAGGGGATAAAAAACAATGTAAAATGAAAAAAAATACCTGAGAGATGAAGAAAGTTATAATGCTAAATCATGATACAAATGACATCTGCACCTCACTCACAGTGGCTGCCTTCAAGACTGCTTTTAACACCCTACAAGGGACCCCATGTCCTTAGACCAATAGAAGTTGAGAAGGTGTGAGCTCCTATATAAAATACCAGATATTTTAAAGTTTTTTTTTTAACTTTCAAATCTTTAACATGAACATAGACAGAACAGTAAAACTGACATGGTTAAAACACATTTTGTTAGGAGCTCTTGCACAGTGTAGAATGATAATGGGTAAAAACCTAACATGTTTTGCCCACTACATTGAGCTTCCTCGGAGGTGTAAAGTCATAAATCAAACCTGGATTCCTATAATTATATTGTAATGTAATATTAATATTAAAGGACATATGTTCAACCAAGACTAACATCAGTCCTTGAAATAGACTTCAACATGCAAGGCAATCTCAGTGTATTACTCCTGGTGAAGAAATTATAAAGAAAAAATTAAATTAAGGAATGTACTAAATAAAAAAAAAATGCATTATACTGTGGGGGGAATGGGGGGGGGGCGACACTGGGCTACAGAGAATGTAAATACGGAATTTATTGTCTTTAAACATTTTATTGAACTGCAACTGTGCAGCGTAGGTGTAATATAGGTAACACTTCACCTCCTATTCAATAAACACGCCTTAAGTGATGACTGAGGCTAATTCTGGTTAACTAGATATAAAGGTTGATTTCCGACTGGAAGCTAATCCTAGGCTGTCTATGCACAAAAACAAAACAGAATCAGTAAGGGAGTTGACAAACTGAGACCAAAATAGCTGACTAGGAGCAGAGCTGGCCTTAGCGATGTGCAACCTGGCCAATCACACAGGACGCAATACCCTAGGGGCATAAAGTCACTGGCTGCGAAGATCAAACAATGCACATTACCTCCTGAAGCTCTGACTTTACAAAGGTGCAAGGAAGGCAAAGTGAGAGCCAAGTGATGGAGCAAGTCCTGGGTGCCATCTGGGCACCGGGGTAAGTCTTGGGTGCCATCTGGGTGCTGTGGTAATTCCTGGGTGCCTTTTAGTGCTGGGGTAAGTCCTGGTTGCCATCTGGGTGCTGGGGCAAGTTCTTTAAGTGCAATTTGGGTGCTGGGGCAAGTTCTGTGACTGCAATTTGGGTGCTGGGGCAAGTCCTGTGAGTGCACTGTGGGGTGGACAGGTGGGGAATGCGCTAAATTGTTAGCAACAAACATATTAAACAATTTCAGGAGCTTTCAATAAGATTCAGTTTAACCAGTAGAGAAATGTCTTCTTTTCTGAGGATAAAGAGTTTCCTGAATAACTATTTGTTGGTAGAAAACATTACATGGAAGAAACATCTGAAGTGCCTCTTCTCACATTAAAAAAAGTATCTAAGGTGGCGGCGATGTGTCACTGAGAATGGCTCAAAGTTCATTGATAATACCGTCCAAAAAAAATGGAAAGAAGAATTAGGTATTAATATTATATATATTACTGACTGGAGAAAGAAAAGTAAAATAAAGTGATGAACAGATGGTAGCAGACGACTTGTACCACTTCTGCCACCAATCTGCTGGAGGTGTGGAGCACTTGATGGATATGGTGGAGATATCCAGATGTGAAGCCAATTTGGAGCTGGACCTAGAGCTGGATAAAACTGATAGGAAATCTAGGTATAGAATTAAGTCTGGAGATAGCGTTTCTTCAGTTAAACAAACAAATAACAACCTAAAGAGGATCTGCAGCTAGTAATACATGTGGCTTAGTGGCTGTAAAATGAATAATAATAGAGACTGGAGGTCGAGTTAAAATATACATCCAATACCAGACTGGCTATACATGAAAGATGGCTAAAGAAAATATAAAAATAATAAACTGATATCAAACCCTGTGTGCGTTAAGTAGTATTACTGATGGACTGTTCTTAACCTCCGTGACCTTCCAGACGAGACACCTGACCTGTGATTATTTTGTATAATCTACGTATTTAGTAACTTAAACGTTATTGTATAATGGGAGAAATTAGGTATATGTTTGTATTACGTTTGTCAGCAAAATGTTTTATATGTTTATAAAAAAAAATGTGAGTGCTGCAAGGTGGTGGTGTGACAAGTTATATCGGTGCAATAATAAGGGCCAGTAATGAAAGAAGAGCAGGGGAAATGGACTGATGGGAGCAGAGGATAATTATATTATCTGAAAATCTCCCCCTGATGACCTGTGCTCGGATCCCGCTGCAGTGACTTCTAGGTGGATCCCACCTGTCAGATGAGGCCACTTTGAGTGACCTCAGTCTGACAGGGGAAATGTAACCGGGGCTCAAAGCAAACACCAGCTACATGTTACCTAATCGCACTGTGCCCGAACTTCCTGGAGGTCTCACGATCTTTTGGCAGGACCCTCAGGGTGTATTAAGACCGTGATCAAGTCTCTGCCATTATGTCCCTGGCTACCGATCACCTTGTGGTCAGTGGCCAGGAACAAAATGTGGCCTTTTGGTGCTTGCATCGTCTGAGACACAATCTTCAAATGTGTCTTTAGTCTTCTCTGGACAATCTTAAATGCTTACTCATGTAGCTTGTATAAAAGACATTAAAACACATACATATGGCCGTATTTATCAAGACAAAATATGTGGTATTTTAGGAAAAAGTGCCAAAATAGTAGTAGTAACCGTGAAAACCAATGGCAAGTTATGGCAGTTTGCTCCAGATTTAGCACTTGCACCTGTTTTGCCTTAATACATTTGGCCCATAGTGTGACACAGTATGGAAAAAAGTGCAATGTGCGCTTGCTACAATGATTGCACTCACACACATAGGCTTCAAACAGGCCCATCGGTATAAAGATTTGAATCTTCAAGGTTCTAAACATTGCACAGTACCACTGACACAGGTGTGTAAGGAAGAAGGATTGCAAACAGGTGTGTAAGGAAGAAGGATTGCAAACAGGTGTGTAAGGAAGAAGGATTGCAAACAGGTGTGTAAGGAAGAAGGATTGCAAACAGGTGTGTAAGGAAGAAGGATTGCAAACAGGTGTGCAAAACTCGCAAATCAGGAAAAACCAGCAGCAAATCTTCAGGCACCTGAATCACTGTTCAGCAGCAGCAAGTCCCACTAGTCCCACAGAAAACCCCACTAGGTTTCTATGGAATCCCGGCTTCCTCAGGAGGTGATATCAAATGTCTGTTATACTGTCCAGATCCCATGTATGTACACTCTCTGTGCTGCTAGCTTCGAATCACACTGGCAGCGTGCGGCATTCGGGGGGGGGGCAGGTGTCACTCAGACCCCTTGGAGTGCCAGGCCCGGGCATAGTTGCGATCCTGTTTGCTACACCCCTGTAACACAGATGGAGGTGACTTCCCAAAATGGTTCTTACACCTGGTATCTAATGAAAGAACCTGCTAGTCTTATAATACAAGTGAACATATTACAGTAAATAGACAGTGCTAGAAAGTAATCACTCGACGCACATTAATCATCTTATAAAATGGAATTAATATTTATATAAAAAAAAGTATAAAAAGATATAAACATCTACCCCTAAAAATCACATTATCTACATATAATACAAACAAATATCTTTTATACAGGTTGACTATCCCTTATTCGAAGATCCAAAATCTGAAATGACTCAAAATCCAGAAATATTTTTTCAGGTGTGGGTCAGTTTGGATAAGGGACACTCACCTTCCTGGGGCTGTGGTGTAGTTCCTAGAGCGCTGCGACAGGAGGGGGGCCACTACAGAACAGCGACAGATCATCTCGGCAGCTCAGCGTAGAAAGAAAATTCATCAGCTTCACTGCAAGTGAGTGTGAGCAAGTGAGTGTGAGCAAGTGAGTGTGAGCAAGTGAGTGTGAGCATGTTAGTGTGAGCAAGTGAGTGTGAGCAAGTGAGTGTGAGCAAGTGAGTGTGAGCAAGTGAGTGTGAGCATGTTAGTGTGAGCAAGTGAGTGTGAGCAAGTGAGTGTGAGCAAGTGAGTGTGAGCAAGTGAGTGTGAGCATGTTAGTGTGAGCAAGTGAGTGTGAGCAAGTGAGTGTGAGCAAGTGAGTGTGAGCAAGTGAGTGTGAGCAAGTTAGTGTGGACATGTTGATGTGAGCATGTTGATGTGAGCATGTTGATGTGAGCATGTTGATGTGTGCATGTTTATTTAAGTAAGTTGATGTGAGCATGTTGATGTGAGCGTGTTGATGTGAGCATGTTGATGTGTGCATGTTTATTTAAGTAAGTTGATGTGAGCATGTTGATGTGTGCATGTTTATTTAAGTAAGTTGATGTGAGCCTGTTGATGTGAGCATGTTAATGTGAGCATGTTGATGTGAGCATGTTGATGTGAGAAAGTTGATGTGAGCATGTTGATGTAAGCAAGTTGATTTAAGCAAGTTGATGTGAGCATGTTGATGTAAGCAAGTTGATTTAAGCAAGTTGATGTGAGCATGTTGATGTGAGTATGTTAATGTGAGCATGTTGATTTAAGCAAGTTAATGTGAGTATGTTGATGTGAGCATGTTAATGTGAGAAAGTTGATGTGAGCATGTTGATGTAAGCAAGTTGATTTAAGCAAGTTGATGTGAGCATGTTGATGTGTGCATGTTTATTTAAGCAAGTTGATGTGAGCATGTTAATGTGAGTATGTTAATGTGAGCATGTTGATTTAAGCAAGTTAATGTGAGTATGTTGATGTGAGCATGTTAATGTGAGCATGTTGATGTGAGAAAGTTGATGTGAGCATGTTGATGTGAGAAAGTTGATGTGAGCATGTTGATGTGAGAAAGTTGATGTGAGCATGTTGATGTGAGCATGTTGATGTGAGAAAGTTGATGTGAGCATGTTGATGTGAGCATGTTGATGTGAGCATGTTGATGTGTGCATGTTTATTTAAGTAAGTTGATGTGAGCATGTTGATGTGAGCGTGTTGATGTGAGCATGTTGATGTGTGCATGTTTATTTAAGTAAGTTGATGTGAGCATGTTGATGTGAGCATGTTGATGTGTGCATGTTTATTTAAGTAAGTTGATGTGAGCATGTTGATGTGAGCGTGTTGATGTGAGCATGTTGATGTGTGCATGTTTATTTAAGTAAGTTGATGTGAGCATGTTGATGTGTGCATGTTTATTTAAGTAAGTTGTTGTGAGCATGTTGATGTGAGAAAGTTGATGTGAGCATGTTGATGTAAGCAAGTTGATTTAAGCAAGTTGATGTGAGCATGTTGATATGTGCATGTTTATTTAAGCAAGTTGATGTGAGCATGTTAATGTGAGCATGTTGATTTAAGCAAGTTAATGTGAGTATGTTGATGTGAGAAAGTTGATGTGAGCATGTTAATGTGTGTATGTTAATGTGAGCATGTTAATGTGAGTATGTTAATGTGAGTATGTTAATTTGAGAAAGTTGGCATGAGCAAGTTGCTCACATTGAATTTAGGTAATGTAGATCATTTATAGGGCTTATCCTTCCGAAATGATCTGTAAGTATCTGTGATCCAAAATGCTGCCCGTCCCAAACAAAGATACTCAACCTATATTAAAAGAGCAATCAGTAAAAGGCAATGGTAGCCGAACCAGACTAGTACTGTGATTCAGCCGGTATGGGTGAACCCATCACTAAAAAACTGGCATGTGTGCCAAACCGGGGCAGATAAATGAATATACACAGTATAAACAGCACTTAAATGAGCAGTGTGATAGCTCTCAGCTGTGAATACAAGGCCAAATGTATTCTACAGAAGCATGATTCTAAACAACATGTCCGCCCCCTGATAGAGCTATACAGAGCAAAGATTCTAAACAACATGTCCACCCCTGATAGAGCTATACAGAGCAAAGATTCTAAACAACATGTCCTCCCCCTGATAGAGCTATACGGAGCAAAGATTCTAAACAACATGTCATCCTCCTGATAGAGCTATACAGAGCAAAGATTCTAAACAACATGTCCACCTCCTGATAGAGCTATATAGAGCAAAGATTCTAAACAACATGTCCATCCCTGATAGAGCTATACAGAGCAAAGATTCTAAACCACATGTCTGCCCCTGATAGAGCTATACAGAGCAGAGATTCTAAGCATGTCTGCCCCCTGATAGAGCTATACAGAGCAAAGATTCTAAACAACATGTCCGCCCCCTGATAGAGCTATACAGAGCAAAGATTCTAAACAACATGTCTGCCCCCTGATAGAGCTATACAGAGCAAACATTCTAAACAACATGTCAGCCTCCTGATAGAGCTATACAGAGCAGAGATTCTAAACAACATGTCTGCCCCTTATAGAGCTATACAGAGCAAAGATTCTAAACAACATGTCAGCCTCCTGATAGAGCTATACAGAGCAAAGATTCTAAACAACATGTCTGCCCCCTGATAGAGCTATACAGAGCAAAGATTCTAAATAACATGTCTGCCCCCTGATAGAGCTATACAGAGCAGGATTCTAAAAAACATGTCCTCCCCTGATAGAGCTATACAGAGCAAAGATTCTAAACAACATGTCCTCCCCCAGATAGAGCTATACAGAGCAAAGATTCTAAACAACATGTCCTCTCCCTGATAGAGCTATACAGAGCAAAGATTCTAACCAACATGTCCTCCCCTGATAGAGCTATACAGAGCAAAGATTCTAACCAACATGTCCTCCCCTGATAGAGCTATACAGAGCAAAGATTCTAAACAACATGTCCGCCTCCTGATAGAGCTATACAGAGCAAAGATTCTAAACAACATGTCCGCCCCCTGATAGAGCTATACAGAGCAAAGATTCTAAACAACATGTCCGCCCCCTGATAGAGCTATACACAGAAAAGATTCTAAACAACATGTCCGCCCCCTGATAGAGCTATACAGAGCAAAGATTCTAACCAACATGTCCGCCCCCTGATAGAGCTATACAGAGCAAAGATTCTAAACAACATGTCTGCCCCCTGATAGAGTTATACAGAGTAAAGATTCTAACCAACATGTCTGCCCCTTTATAGAGCTATTCAGAGCAAAGATTCTAAACAACATGTCCGCCCCCTGATAGAGCTATACAGAGCAAAGATTCTAAACAACATGTCCGCCCCCTGAGAGAGCTATACAGAGTAAAGATTCTAAACAACATGTCCGCCCCCTGATAGAGCTATACAGAGCAAAGATTTTAACCAACATGTCCGCCTCCTGGTAGAGCTATACAGAGCAAAGATTCTAAACAACATGTCTGCCCCCTTATAGAGCTATACAGAGCAAAGATTCTAAACAACATGTCCGCCCCCTGATAGAGCTATACAGAGCAAAGATTCTAAACAACATGTCCGCCCCCTGATAGAGCTATACAGAGCAGAGATTCTAAACAACATGTCCTCCACCTGATAGAGCTATACAAAGCAATTATTCTAAACAACATGTCTGCCCCCTTATAGAGCTATACAGAGCAGAGATTCTAAACAACAGGTCCGCCCCCAGATAGAGCAATACAGAGCAAAGATTCTAAACAACATGTCCACCCCCTGATAGAGTTATACAGAGCAAAGATTCTAACCAACATGTCCGCCTCGTGATAGAGCTATACACAGAAAAGATTCTAAACAACATGTCCGCCCCCTGATAGAGCTATACAGAGCAAAGATTCTAACCAACATGTCTGCCCCCTAATAGAGCTATACAGAGCAAAGATTCTAAACAACATGTCCGCCCCCTGATAGAGCTATACAGAGCAAAGATTCTAATCAACATGTCCGCCCCCTGATAGAGCTATACAGAGCAAAGATTCTAAACAACATGTCTGCCCCCTGATAGAGCTATACAGAGCAAAGATTCTAAACAACATGTCCAGCTCCTGATAGAGTTATAAAGAGCAAAGATTCTACACAACATGTCCGCCCCTGATAGAGCTATACAGAGCAAAGATTCTAAACAACAAGTTCTCCCCCTGATAGCACTATACAGTGCAAATATTTGAAACAACATGTCCACCCCCTGATAGAGCTATACAGAGCAAATATTCTAAACACCATGTCCTCCCCAAGATAGAGCTATACAGAGCAAAGATTCTAAACAACAAGTTCTCCCCCTGATAGCACTATACAGTGCAAATATTTGAAACAACATATCCGCCCCCTGATAGAGCTATACAGAGCAAAGATTCTAAACAACATGTCTTCCCCCTGGTCAAGCTATATAGAGGAAATGGGGTTCAATAAGGTACTTTATTTGCATAATTTCATTAAATCATTTATATTTAAATCAACACATCACATGTTGTGACTGACTCTCTCCTTCCCCAATCTTTACTCCAGCCTCATGCCTGTGAATTCCATAGAAATGATTCAGTATTTGGTTTGTGTGCTCCTGTTGTTTACATAGCTTTAGTGAGTTATATACAGTGAATCAATAATCTCTCGTTTGGTTATTGACCCTTCACACTGAGAATCAGTATCCTAATATTTACCTATATCAGCCTGAGATTACAGTGTAACTTCCCATACAAACACACAAGCAGTGCTTCCTATACAGGTGTGACTGTAACCTGCAAACCTTGCAAACAGGTTCATAGTATCTCAGCAGGTCTGAATGAGACCCCTTTATAACTGTAATTATAAAGGGGTCTACTTCTGATTATATAATGCAGAGGGCAACCGAGGCATTCGGGAGCTTCTTTGAAAGTATGATCCATAGCAATGAAGGCTTAGGATACAAGGAATTGTTTTGTTTCTTTGAGTAGAACAATAAAAGGTTTTACATTCTAGAATTTAATGCTAACTGTGTAGACTTCTAAACACTTCTATCATTGAATACAGTCAGTCAGGGCAGCCATCAGGGCATCAGAGGGACAGGGGTCACATGACCTCCCGCTCCGCCCGCAAACTTCAGTGCAGCATGGAAGGCTGCTATCTCTCGCAGAAGCCAGGTAAGTACTGGGGAAGGGGGGAAACTGTCTTTGGCATATTAATGGACAAAGAATGGCATATTAATGGGCATACTGTCTTTGGCATATTAATGGACAAAGAATGCCATATTAATGGGCATACTGTCTTTGGCATATTAATGGACAAAGAATGCCATATTAATGGACATACTGGCTGTGGCATATTAATGGGCAAAGAATTGCCTATTAATAGGCATACTGGCTGTGGCATATAAAGGACAAAACGATCTGTGGCATATTAATGGGCACAAAAGTGGCATATTAATGGGGAAATTGGCTGTGGCATATTAATGGGCAAACAGTGGAATATTAATGGGCAAACTGGCTGTGGCATATTCATGGGCAAACTAACAGTGGCATATTAACGGACAACCTATGGCATACTAATGTACAAACTGGCTGTGCCATAAAAATGGGGTAAGTCTTGGATGTGCAATGCGGGTAATGGGGCATGTCCTGGGGGGCAGTGGCAAGTCCTGGATGTGCAATGAGGGTGATGGGGCATGTCCTGGGGTGCATTTATATCATTCGTATGATATACAAAGACCTGGATGAAATGACTTTATGATGTTAGGGGGGTGAGAGGAAGATACAGGTGCAGAATTCTTGTCTTTCTGTCTTTCTCTTCCTCCCCCTCCACTGTCTGTCTCTCTCTCTCCCCCTCCACTGTCTGTCTCTCTCTCTCTCCCCCTCCACTGTCTGTCTCTCTCTCTCCCCCTCCACTGTCTGTCTCTCTCTCTCCCCCTCCACTGTCTGTCTCTCTCTCTCCCCCTCCACTGTCTGTCTCTCTCTCTCTCCCCCTCCACTGTCTGTCTCTCTCTTGCTCCCCCTCCGCTGTCTCTCTCTCTTCCTCTCCCTCCACTGTCTGTCTCTCTCTTGCTCCCCCTCCGCTGTCTCTCTCTCTTCCTCTCCCTCCACTGTCTGTCTCTCTCTCTCCCCCTCCACTGTCTGTCTCTCTCTTGCTCCCCCTCCGCTGTCTCTCTCTTCCTCTCCCTCCACTGTCTGTCTCTCTCTTTACTCCACCTCCGCTGTCTCTCTCTCTCTTCCTCCCCCTCCGCCGTCTGTCTCTCTCTCGGCCCTTTCCTCCGCTGTCTGTCTCTCTCTGCCCCTCCACCGTCTGTCTCTCTCTCTTCCTCCCCCTCCGCTGTCTCTCTCTCTTCCTCCCCCTCCGCCGTCTGTCTCTCTCTTGCTCCCCCTCCGCTGTCTGTCTCTCTCTGCCCCTCCACCGTCTGTCTCTCTCTCTTCCTCCCCCTCCGCTGTCTCTCTCTCTTCCTCCCCCTCCGCCGTCTGTCTCTCTCTTGCTCCCCCTCCGCTGTCTGTCTCTCTTCCTCCCCCTCCACTCTCTGTCTGTCTCTCTCCCCCTCCACTGTCTGTTACAGATAATTACTGCTCGCAGCTCCTCACAAACCCACATAGCATTAGAAAGAGAGGGGGGGAGGTAGAGTAAAGGTGAGTAACAATAGCCAGGTGCTGCTTTGCCAGGTGGGGGCAGACCTTCACCTCGCAACCGGTGAGGTTCGCCCCAACTTGGCCCCCCCTGCAAGTGGACGGTTTTGAGACGGGCCCCCCTCTCTACTTCGCCTACAGGTGGCGCTTGCCCTGGTTCTATAACAGCATCTGCTTGGTGTCAGAGTGACATAACATCATTTTCGGTGTGCTGACACTTATGAGAGAATCAGGTGGACTGCCTATAATCCTCAGCCAGCAGGCATTTATATGACAGAGAGATGGAATGCTTTAGCATTATGAATTGACAGGGTAGTAACTTATAATGCTCTTGTACACACTAGGATCTCTAATAATGCAACACATTATCTTATGAAATCACTAAACAGGAAATCCCATTCCAATTCGTATTGGCAGCTACTGGGGTAAAAACCCTAAGAAGCCTGAAGCAGAGGAAGTGAAAGTGGGCCGCCTATTACCTATTAATGTAAAATATGCATTGTAAAGTAGTTTGATATGCATTAACATATGGAGGAGGCATTTTGAGCATCAGATCGTCACTGTAATGCCTTCTATTTGATCACTTTTTAGGGAATAGACTATCGTACCTTCTCACCTCTCTCAACCATTCCATCCAGATTCTGACCCCTCCGTCGTACCTTCTCACCTCTCTCAATCATTCAGTCCAGATTCTGACCCCTCTGTCGTACCTTCTCACCTCTCTCAACCATTCCATCCAGATTCTGACCTCTCCGTCGTACCTTGTCACCTCTCTCAATCATTCAGTCCAGATTTTGATCTCTCCGTCGTACCTTTTCACCTCTCTCAACTATTCCGTCCAGATTCTGACCTCTCCGTCGTACCTTGTCACCTCTCTCAATCATTCAGTCCAGATTTTGATCTCTCCGTCGTACCTTTTCACCTCTCTCAACTATTCCATCCAGATTCTGACCTCTCCGTCGTACCTTTTCACCTCTCTCAACTATTCCGTCCAGATTCTGACCCCTCCTTCGTACCTTCTCACCTCTCTCAACTATTCCATCCAGATTCTGACCCCTCCGTCGTACCTTTTCACCTCTCTCAATCATTCAGTCCAGATTCTGACCCCTCCGTCGTACCTTTTCCCCTCTCTCAACTATTCCATCCAGATTCTGACCTCTCCGTCGTACCTTTTCACCTCTCTCAACTATTCCGTCCAGATTCTGACCCCTCCTTCGTACCTTCTCACCTCTCTCAACTATTCCATCCAGATTCTGACCCCTCCGTCGTACCTTTTCACCTCTATCAATCATTCAGTCCAGATTCTGACCCCTCCGTCGTACCTTTTCCCCTCTCTCAATCATTCAGTCCAGATTCTGACCCCTCCGTCGTACCTTGTCACCTCTCTCAATCATTCAGTCCAGATTCTGACCCCTCTGTCGTACCTTTTCACCTCTCTCAATCATTCAGTCCAGATTCTGACCCCTCCGTCGTACCTTTTCACCTCTCTCAATCATTCAGTCCAGATTCTCACCTCCCTGTCGTACCTTTTCATCTCTTTCAACCATTCAGTCCAGATTCTGACCCCTCTGTCGTACCTTTTCACCTCTCTCAATCATTCCATCCAGATTCTGACCCCTCTTTCGTACCCTTTCACCTCTCTCAATCATTCCGTTCAGATTCTGACCTCTCCGTCGTACCATTTCCCCTCTCTCAATCATTCCGTTCAGATTCTGACCTCTCCGTCGTACCTTTTCACCTCTCTCAATCATTCAGTCCAGGTTCTCACCTCTCTGTCGTACCTTTTCATCTCTTTCAACCATTCAGTCCAGATTCTGACCCCTCTGTCGTACCTTTTCACCTCTCTCAATCATTCCGTTCAGATTCTGACCTCTCCGTCGTACCTTTTCACCTCTCTCAATCATTCAGTCCAGATTCTCACCTCTCTGTCGTACCTTTTCATCTCTTTCAACCATTCAGTCCAGATTCTGACCCCTCTGTCGTACCTTTTCACCTCTCTCAATCATTCAGTCCAGATTCTGACCCCTCTGTCGTACCTTTTCACCTCTCTCAATCATTCCATCCAGATTCTGACCCCTCCGTCGTACCTTTTCACCTCTCTCAATCATTCCGTTCAGATTCTGACCCCTTCGTCGTACCTTTTCACCTCTCTCAATCATTCAGTCCAGATTCTGACCCCTCCGTCGTACCTTTTCACCTCTCTCAATCATTTCATTCAGATTCTGACCCATCCGTCGTACCTTTTCTCCTCTCTCAAACATTCGTCCAGATTCTCACCTCTCCGTCGTACCTTTTCCCCTCTCTCAACCATTCAGTCCAGATTCTGACCTCTCTGTCGTACCTTTTCACCTCTCTCAATCATTCCGTCCAGATTCTCACCTCTCTGTCGTACCTTTTCACCTCTCTCAACCATTCCGTCCAGATTCTGACCCCTCCGTCGTACCTTTTCACCTCTCTCAATCATTCAGTCCAGATTCTGACCCCTCCGTCGTACCTTGTCACCTCTCTCAATCATTCAGTTCAGATTCTGACCCCTCCGTCGTACCTTGTCACCTCTCTCAATCATTCAGTCCAGATTCTGACCCCTCCGTCGTACCTTTTCCCCTCTCTCAATCATTCAGTCCAGATTCTGACCCCTCCGTCGTACCTTTTCCCCTCTCTCAATCATTCAGTCCAGATTCTGACCCCTCTGTCGTACCTTTTCACCTCTCTCAATCATTCCGTTCAGATTCTGACCTCTCCGTCGTACCTTTTCACCTCTCTCAATCATTCAATCCAGATTCTGACCCCTCCGTCGTACCTTTTCACCTCTCTCAATCATTCCGTTCAGATTCTGACCTCTCCGTCGTACCTTTTCACCTCTCTCAATCATTCAATCCAGATTCTGACCCCTCTGTCGGACCTTTTCACCTCTCTCAATCATTCCATTCAGATTCTGACCCATCCGTCGTACCTTTTCACCTCTCTCAATCATTCAGTCCAGATTCTGACCCCTCCGTCGTACCTTTTCACCTCTCTCAATCATTCAGTCCATATTCTGACCCCTCCGTCGTACCTTTTCACCTCTCTCAATCATTCAGTCCAGATTCTGACCCCTCCGTCGTACCTTTTCACCTCTCTCAATCATTCAGTCCAGATTCTCACCTCTCTGTCGTACCTTTTCATCTCTTTCAACCATTCAGTCCAGATTCTGACCCCTTCGTTGTACCTTTTCACCTCTCTCAATCATTTCATTCAGATTCTGACCCATCCGTCGTACCTTTTCTCCTCTCTCAAACATTCCGTCCAGATTCTCACCTCTCCGTCGTACCTTTTCCCCTCTCTCAATCATTCCGTTCAGATTCTCACCTCTCTGTCGTACCTTTTCACCTCTCTCAATCATTCCATCCAGATTCTGACCCCTCTGTCGTACCTTTTCACCTCTCTCAATCATTCCGTTCAGATTCTGACCTCTCCGTCGTACCTTTTCACCTCTCTCAATCATTCCATCCAGATTCTGACCCCTCTGTCGGACCTTTTCACCTCTCTCAATCATTCCGTTCAGATTCTGACCCCTCCGTCGTACCTTTTCACCTCTCTCAATCATTCAGTCCAGATTCTCACCTCTCTGTCGTACCTTTTCATCTCTTTCAACCATTCAGTCAAGATTCTGACCCCTCTGTCGTACCTTTTCACCTCTCTCAATCATTCCATCCAGATTCTGACCCCTCTTTCGTACCTTTTCCCCTCTCTCAACCATTCAGTCCAGATTCTGACCTCTCTGTCGTACCTTTTCACCTCTCTCAATCATTCAGTCCAGATTCTGACCCCTCCGTCGTACCTTTTCACCTCTCTCAAACATTCCGTCCAGATTCTGACCCCTCCGTCGTACCTTTTCACCTCTCTCAAACATTCCGTCCAGATTCTCACCTCTCCGTCGTACCTTTTCCCCTCTCTCAACCATTCAGTCCAGATTCTGACCTCTCTGTCGTACCTTTTCACCTCTCTCAATCATTCAGTCCAGATTCTGACCCATCCGTCGTACCTTTTCACCTCTCTCAATCATTCCGTCCAGATTCTGACCCCTCCGTCGTACCTTTTCACCTCTCTCAATCATTCCGTCCAGATTCTGACCCCTCCGTCGTACCTTTTCACCTCTCTCAATTATTCAGTCCAGATTCTGACCCCTCCGTCGTACCTTTTCACCTCTCTCAATCATTCAGTCCAGATTCTCACCTCTCTGTCGTACCTTTTCACCTCTCTCAATCATTCAGTCCAGATTCTCACCTCTCCGTCGTACCTTTTCACCTCTCTCAACCATTCAGTCCAGATTCTGACCTCTCTGTCGTACCTTTTCACCTCTCTCAATCATTCCGTCCAGATTCTCACCTCTCTGTCGTACCTTTTCACCTCTCTCAACCATTCCGTCCAGATTCTGACCCCTCCGTCGTACCTTTTCACCTCTCTCAATCATTCAGTCCAGATTCTGACCCCTCCGTCGTACCTTGTCACCTCTCTCAATCATTCAGTTCAGATTCTGACCCCTCCGTCGTACCTTTTCACCTCTCTCAATCATTCAGTCCAGATTCTGACCCCTCCGTCGTACCTTTTCACCTCTCTCAATCATTCAGTCCAGATTCTGACCCCTCCGTCGTACCTTGTCACCTCTCTCAATCATTCAGTTCAGATTCTGACCCCTTCGTCGTACCTTTTCACCTCTCTCAATCATTCCGTTCAGATTCTGACCCCTCCGTCGTACCTTGTCACCTCTCTCAATCATTCAGTTCAGATTCTGACCCCTTCGTCGTACCTTGTCACCTCTCTCAATCATTCAGTCCAGATTCTGACCTCTCTGTCGTACCTTTACACCTCTCTCAATCATTCAGTCCAGATTCTGACCCCTCCGTCGTACCTTGTCACCTCTCTCAATCATTCAGTTCAGATTCTGACCCCTTCGTCGTACCTTGTCACCTCTCTCAATCATTCAGTCCAGATTCTGACCTCTCTGTCGTACCTTTTCACCTCTCTCAATCATTCAGTCCAGATTCTCACCCCTCCGTCGTACCTTTTCACCTCTCTCAATCCAGATTATCGCTGCCTCAGTCATAACGCAGAACCTAAAGCCACATGTATCTGGAAAGGTAAATGCCTGGTTTACCCAGCACGAGGGGGACTGAACTTTCATCTTTTGCTTTTATTTCAGTATAAATCAGATAAATCCGTAAAGCAGTCCAGTAATCTGGCAGGTTTCATTTTCACACAGAGATGTCGGACATTATAATTACAATCCCGAAACAAAGGTTAATCATTAGTGAAATATGTGCCATTTTTTTGATCAGTGAATTTTAATATTCAGGAAAGGTATAAATGGGTTAAATCTACAGACGGGAAAACAATCCCAGAGGCTTGCAGGGAATTGAGAAGGGAATTTCAAACTCAGAGCCATGCAGCTGAATGAGTGGTTTTCCACTTTTGCCTTAAGTTTGACATTCTCTTCTTAACTCCCTGCAATCCCCTCTTTCATGAATAAACTAGACTTCATACTGGAAGGGTTAACATTGGACGTTCCTGTAGATTGTACATTTTGTGATGTTCTATTTACTCGGTTACATTTTACATTATTATAATAATACACAGAGGGGGCCACCAGCTACTAGCAAGCGGAGATCTGTTCTTGAGCCACATGCTGATACACCTCCACTTCGCACAGTGTCAGGTACTCCCTCCTTCCAGGGATGGACACAGTGATATACTGCCCCTCCATACCGTTACAGCACACAGTGATTCTGCTCTGCGATACGTCATTGATGGTGCCGCACCTGAGAGAGAAAGAAACACCAGCGGGGGTTAAAAGGTTATTATAGAAAAAGAGCATTAAAAGAGCCAATAAAAAAATGTCACTTTCTAATAAAAGAAAGAAGGGGAAATATGAGCGGCCCTAGTATGAGAATAAACTGGCAGGGGTTTTTCAAGGTACCTGCAAGTTTATACTCCGAGCGGCAGCCATGATGCTTCCCAGGAAGCAACAGGGCTGTCGCCGACAGCCTATCACATACCTTTCAAATACCACCAGCCGAGGAGATCTTAAAGGGACAGTAAACATTACCTTTCACTTGTACTTCTGATATAGTATATAGTTGTTCCTATAGTGAGGATGAACCAGCATGTACGTGTGATAGTACATGTGATAGTACACGCCAGTTTATCCTCTGACCCACAGCTGCCATGCGTCCATAGGAAGCAGGCAGCCGTCTGGTCGGCGACTGTCTCTATCTGCTAGCGCGAGAGAGACCCTCGTTATTGCATGGGATCAGCAGGAGGGGCCTTTATCGGATGCAAAAACGAGGGTCTCTCTCTGCGCTACCCCGCGTGTATTTATTAAGAGACACGTCGGGTTTACTTAAATATCCTGGGACATGTTTTGGTTAACCCTTGCTTCCTTCAAGGTTAAGCAATGTTTAATGTTCCTTTAACCTGACCCTCTCTGGCAGATCTCTTTCTGTCTAGCAGAGTGAGACTGTCATTCCCAACAGACCCCCATCAGACTGTCAGCATGCGCCAGTATCAGAGACTCTCCCTCACAGCTAAGGTACACGTGGGGCTTACTCCAGGTTTTAACTTCTATTTAGTAAAGTAAAAAAATTCCAAATAACCTTCAACTTTAATTAGCCATCCCACTGTATCCGGGACATAATGACACATTTTATTCCCTGTTTCTAGACGACTCAGTTTATTCAGCCACCAATAAATCAATGGTTTTTACAGAGGCAAAGAAACCAAAGCTTTATAAGGTCTGACTCCTTCCAATGTTTCCCATTCCATATAGAAAAACACAAAATAAACACATTTACCATGTCATCTTTCTTGGTGGGATAAGGTGTATTACTGCCCCCTGGTGGCATCCTAGAGAAAGTGTCTCCGGAATTCTGATACACAACTTACTGACTGTAATACCCGGTGCTATGCTCTAGATTTGCTTATCTACTCAAGGATATCTGATGGAACCGGTTTAAACACTCCTGGGTATTCCGTAATCCAGGATGGCTGGGGTTCATTGAGGTTTGGTTTGGGAATTGAGAAAGGAATTTCAAATGAAAGGCCAAAGTAGATGAGTTGGAAAAACTGTCCTATTTAGCTGGATGTGTCAAGCTCTCACCTGGATCAAACATTAATGATGATAGCCTTGTTTTCTCATCCATTGTCATCTAGTTTGCCGGTATTTCCTGGCTTTTGACTTTATCTTGTGTTCCGGATAGCTGTATGCTTATCCCATATTTGCTTAAGATTCTAGACCGTGGCCGTCCAACGGTGGCCCTCGAGCTGCTGCTGGACCCATCCAAAACCCATAATTCTATACCAGCGTTCTAGAATGGCAGAGTATTATGGTAGTTGCGGTCCAGAGACCGTTCTAGACCAGGTTAACCTTCCTTTTACTAGTCCCCCATCCTCCACCAAACTGACACACACGCTCCATTATCCCCTGTCTCCCCAGTGACTCAGTTTAAAGGCACAAACACTTTTGTTGAGTAAAAGGAGGTCTTATAATGAGTCAAATTGTTTTGCCCTTTTTACTGCAGAGTTTTCTTTTACTTGGAGGGTTACATTTGACAGCTGAGCTGTGTGAAGAGAGACAGTCTGCTGACAATGGTGCTTTCTCGGTGATTTCCGAATGTATTCATACCTATCTCTATGGATTTCCTAATTTACAAGATACATTGTATAGGTTTTAGAGATGCCAATGTGCCTGCGAGGTGAAGATGTAACTATTGTAACACTGAAAAGAGTCACTGGCAATTCCTCTCAATGTGCAATATGTTTTAAAATGGCGACAGCCAAATACGTGCTGAAAAGAAAGCCTGCTGGGAAGGGTTAATAAGAGAAAGTCAAACCAAGAAGTATTTATTGCATGTGGCCCTCAAGATAGGAAATCTACTATAAAACCATCCACCCGTGACCCTCTCAGCCCTGTTATTTTAAACACATCACATTACAACATTAGTCATTTCTTTGTTGAAATAGTGAACTCTTAACTGCTAGAAATCAATGAAAAACAAAAGTGTTTTGTTTCAAAGAAAATCTAAATGTGAAAAATATGTAAATCAATAAAAGCTAAAGTGAAAATAAACATTGTAAAATCACTTAAGTCTCAAGGAGAAGCAGAAAAGCGGATGGGAAAAATACTCGGCGCTGGAGAGCTGTGTAAACAGGAAAAAAGACAAACCCATGAATGAAGTGCAAACAATTAGTGGCCTCGATTTTTGGCCGTGCCTTGGTGAGATGGGCTGTTTTGACACTTCTGCAGTGTTTGTGTTTAGCCGAAATGATTTTCTTTCTCCTTTCCTGTACCCACACAAATTATATATTGTTTTTATCTCCATAAAAAGGGCTTTCAATAGATACCATTATTTTCATCATATCTTATAGCTTACTATGACAAACATCATAAAATATGGTGAAAAACTTTGTCACCTTGACCTAAAATATCTTTTACACAGTTACAAATGGTTAAAACGACTAAATACTTTCAAATTGTTGTCCTGAGTTTAGAAATGGCAATGTTTACATGATTTTCTGTTACTTTATGCAGGTTATAGGGTAATAACTGAATATTGCAAAACATACGAAAGTGACCTAGTGCGCTTCACCCAACACTTAACACACTGCCAGTTACCCCATACAGTGAGCTAATCTCGTATAAGTGATGTTAAGGGAAAATAAAAAAACATATGGTGAAGTAAGTATGTACAGTGTATAAATCACACAAAAAAGTGTATAAAATGTGCACTCACAGTGGGAAGGAGGATTCGCGTATGGAAGGACACTTTACCCTTATGAGAACGTTATTCAAGAATCTTAAAGGACCCTACTGTTTTTAAGTGTAAGATTTTACTATGTTTTTATGTGGTCTGTATTAAACATTTATACTTACATCCCTGCCTTCTTCCCCCTGTGTTATTCCCCTGGAGGGGCCGGGTTATACAGTTGTCGGGTGATTTATCTATCTCCTACTGTGGGCTCCCAGATGCTTTTTTCCGGAGCAGATTACTACTTATTTTCCCTTAACATCACTTATCCGTGATTATCTCACTGTATAGGGTAACTGACAGTGTGTTAAGTGTTGGGTGAAGCGCACTAGGTCACCTTTGTTTGTTTTGCACTGTTTTCTTGCTAGAAGTGGAACACTAGCTGTGCCCAGGTGCTGCCCACCTTACTACATATAGGCGCAGTGTATTATCTCTGTTTGTTAAGGGCTACTAAACTGGTTCATGGGTTGAAGGATAAAACTTACCAGGGAAGGTTAAAGCATCTTAACATGTATAGCTTGGAGGAAAGACGTAACAGGGGGGATATGATAGAAACATTTAAATACATAAAGGGAATCAACACAGTAACGGAGGAGAGTATATTTAAAGGAAGAAAAACTACCACAACTAGAGGACATAGTCTTAAATTAGAGGGGCAACGATTTAAAAGTAATATCAGGAAGTATTACTTTACTGAGAGGGTAGTGGATGTATGGAATAGCCTGCCAGCAGAAGTGGTAGAGGTAAACACAGTGAAGGAGTTTAAGCATGCGTGGGATAGACACAAGGCTATCCTATATATAAGATAAGGTCAGGGACTAATGAAAGGATTACATTACTGAGAGGGTAGTGGATGTATGGAATAGCCTTCCAGTAGAAGTGGTAGAGGTTAATACAGTGAAGGAGTTTAAGCATGCATGGGATAGGTATAAGGCTATCCTAGATATAAGATAAGGCCAGGGACTAATGAAAGTATTGCTTTACTGAGAGGGTAGTGGATGTATGGAATAGTCTTCCAGTAGAAGTGGTAGAGGTTAATACAGTGAAGGAGTTTAAGCATGCGTGGGATAGGTATAAGGCTATCCTAGATATAAGATAAGGTCAGTGACTAATGAAAGTATTACATTACTGAGAGGGTAGTGGATGTATGGAATAGCCTTCCAGTAGAAGTGGTAGAGGTTAATACAGTGAAGGAGTTTAAGCATGCATGGGATAGGTATAAGGCTATCCTAGATATAAGATATGGCCAGGGACTAATGAAAGTATTACATTACTGAGAGGGTAGTGGATGCATGGAATAGTCTTCCAGTAGAAGTGGTAGAGGTTAATACAGTGAAGGAGTTTAAGCATGCATGGGATAGGTATAAAGCTATCCTAAATATAAGATAAGGTCAGGGACTAATGAAAGTATTACATTACTGAGAGGGTAGTGGATGCATGGAATAGCCTGCCAGCAGAAGTGGTAGAGGTAAACACAGTGATGGAGTTTAAGCATGCATGGGATAGACACAAGGTTATCCTAGATATAAGATAAGGTCAGGGACTAATGAAATGATAACTTTACTGAGAGGGTAGTGGATGTATGGAATAGCCTTCCAGCAGAAGTGGTAGAGGTAAACACAGTGAAGGATTTTAAGCATGCATGGGATAGACACAAGGCTATCCTATATATAAGATAAGGTCAGGGACTAATGAAAGTATTACATTACTGAGAGGGTAGTGGATGTATGGAATAGTCTTCCAGTAGAAGTGGTAGAGGTTAATACAGTGAAGGAGTTTAAGCATGCATGGGATAGGTATAAGGCTATCCTAGATATTAGATAAGGCCAGGGACTAATGAAAGTATTACTTTACTGAGAGGGTAGTGGATGTATGGAATAGTCTTGCAGTAGAAGTGGTAGAGGTTAATACAGTGAAGGAGTTTAAGCATGCATGGGATAGACACAAGGCTATCCTATATATAAGATAAGGTCAGGGACTAATGAAAGTATTACATTACTGAGAGGGTAGTGGATGTATGGAATAGTCTTCCAGTAGAAGTGGTAGAGGTTAATACAGTGAAGGAGTTTAAGCATGCATGGGATAGGTATAAGGCTATCCTAGATATAAGATAAGGCCAGGGACTAATGAAAGTATTACATTACTGAGAGGGTAGTGGATGTATGGAATAGTCTTCCAGTAGAAGTGGTAGAGGTTAATACAGTGAAGGAGTTTAAGCATGCATGGGATAGGTATAAGGCTATCCTAGATATAAGGTAAGGTCAGGGACTTATGAAAGTATTACATTACTGAGAGGGTAGTGGATGTATGGAATAGTCTTCCAGTAGAAGTGGTAGAGGTTAATACAGTGAAGGAGTTTAAGCATGCGTGGGATAGACACAAGGCTATCCTAGATATAAGACCGGGAACGGGGGACTAATAAAAGTACTCAAAAAAAATTGTGCAGACTAGATGGACCGAATGGTTCTTATCTGCCGACACATTGTATGTTTCTATGTTTCTATGTTAATAACTGAATATTGTGGGTTTTTTCTTGTTTCTCAATCATTTTTTCCTACAGTGACCTTTTGACCACAATCTTAACCCTAAATGTGACCCTCACCCTTTTGCCAACCCTAATATAGCTCTAACCCTTTTCGTTATGCTAACCCTAAACCTAGACCTAAGCAACGGAAGTGATAATTCACACAAGAGGGCAGCACTATATTGGAGAAGCATGCTACTCTCCAATATGTCTCCCATGATAATCGTGGGTGCCCTGGACAAGAAATGTCAGTGTTGCCTAATGCCTCAACATTGAGGCATCACGGCAACAGCACCAGAGCAGTGTTCTCGATCTTGTTCCACTGCAGGATGTGCCAGGAACATCCGATGTCACAAAGGGTTAATATAAGGCACACAAGAAAGGTGGAGAATAACAGCAGAGCCAGGGAACAAATAGACAAATACCCTACATGTTTCGAGCTTAGAAAGTCTTAGTTCATCTCAGTATATAGCTTAACTTAACAGCTTAAAACGAAAAGTTACTTTAGTAAAGTAACTCTAACATTAATCTTCATCAATACAGTTATTGTGGCACGGCTCTTGGAATAGAGCACGGCCACTGGGGGAGGACTAGAGCTAAAAATGAAGACTGCTCCTTTAATCTCCTTTGCCCCCTCCTCCCACTTCTCAATAAGGAGAGCAGAGAGATGTTACTGCGTCTTTACAGGGTCACGTAACTTTATTAGCGGCCCCTATGAACAAGGCAGCGATGGGGAAAAGGTGGTGAAGGATATCCAAGCCAATTTACTACAATTTGTTAAAGTTTGTCTTCACTCACTCTTTAAACTCCTCAGCGGGGGGCGTATCGTGCCCCTGAGTGATAGGGGTACTGCCAGTCTGGAGCACGCCTGTCACTGGGGGGCACAATGTATCTCCTGCGTTTACTGGGGATTGTGTTCTGCAAACAGCCAGCACACAAACCCCCGGAAATACACAAATTTTCATATACTTTTCATGCTGGTCGAATTGGCAACAGAGTGAGTGACTCTGTTGCCCAATTCGCAGCTACCATCTGTCTCCTGGATGTATTTCTGGGGGTTTGTGTGCTCTCAGCTTGCGGCACACCTAGCACATATGGAGCATCCTCCCCTGCTCGTCAGCCCCCTCGCTAAGGGTCTCTTAGCTAATACTCAGTCAGGGACAGTCTAGACTCTGGACTCACACTGGATTGTTGATATCGGGTGAGTTCCCAACCCGAATCTGGGCCCCTTGGAGCCGATTGCCACAGCAATCCTCCCGATTCACAATTACGACAGAACCGATCTTCTTTATTTCTCTCAGGTTTAGTCTCCACCAGGGGGCGTAGTCGTTGCGGGTGTGGGTGCAGGTGCGCTTTTTGTACGATGTTTCAGGATTTCCGTCAATGGCATTGATTGCTTTACCGACTTCATGCGTAGAACTTTGACTGGCTTCACCAGACCGCGCCAAATTTACCGCTAAGAAGGAGGGGAAATAAAATTCAATGTGTTTCTGTTACAAGGATAAGCTACACATTACTGAAACTGAATAGTATTCTATATACAATATCTGTACAATGTAACTGTTATTTATTATGGATAAAGAAATATCCCTCCAATAAAAACTGTTTGCACAATCAAGTCACAAACTATTGACACATAAGATAACCCATATATACGTGCCTAATCAAACGTGAGATAATGTGAAGTAAGGAAAATAGGAGGGCCATTTCTTTCCCAACCAACCCTACCTCTACCTGCATCCAGTGTAACAGTATAAAGCCAATAATACGCCCACCTGTTCACATTATTACGCTGTGGCACTCCTAATTTGACATCAAGTCCTGGGATATCATTTAGTCATTGGGAGTAGCCTTCCTATTTGTACATTTTTCTCACTTCACATTATCTCACATAGGATCGTATGTCTGTGTTATTTTATGTGTCAATTGTGTGTGACTTGATTGTGCAAACAGTTTTTATTGGAGTGATATTCCTTTATCCATAATATATAAAAGTTACGATTTAAAGATCTTATAGTCAGATTTTTCTCCATTTATATTTGACTCCAGGATTATAGAAACATAGAATGTGTCGGCAGATAAGAACCATTCGGTCCATCTAGTCTGCCCAATTTTTTTTGAGTACTTTTATTAGTAACCCCGTTCCCGGTCTTATAGCTAGGATAGCCTCAGGGCCGGCGCTACCGTAAGGCAGCACAGGCGGCTGCCTTAGGGCGCACCAATGGGGGGGCGGGAAAATCGCCCGCTCCCCCAGACCCCAGTACTTACCTCCATGCCGCTGTTCATGTCCGTGACTGAGAGGGAAGCGCTGTGCGCTCCTCTCAGGCCGTGCGCATTCAATAAAGTGTGTTGAAACTTTTTTTTTCAACACACTTTATTGAATGCGCACGGCCTGAGGGGAGCGCACAGCGCTTCCCTCTCAGTCACGGACCTGAACAGCGGCATGGAGGTAAGTACTGGGGTCTGGGTAAGGGGGGAGGAGGGAGGTTTAATGAGCAATTCCTGGGCATCTGAATGGCATAATATTCCTGGGCATCTGACTGGCATAATATTCCTGGGCATCTGACTGGCATAATATTCCTGGGCATCTGACTGGCATAATATTCCTGGGCATCTGAATGGCATCATATTCCTGGGAATCTGACTGGCATAATATTCCTGGGCTCTGACTGGCATAATATTCCTGGGCATCTGACTGGCATAATATTCCTGGGCATCTGAATGGCATCATATTCCTGGGAATCTGACTGGCATAATATTCCTGGGCTCTGACTGGCATAATATTCCTGGGCATCTAACTGGCATAATATTCCTGGGCATCTGACTGGCATAATATTCCTGGGCATCTAACTGGCATAATATTCCTGGGCATCTAACTGGCATAATATTCCTGGGCATCTGACTGGCATAATATTCCTGGGCATCTGACTGGCACAATATTCCTGGGCATCTAACTGGCATAATATTCCTGGGAATCTGACTGGCATAATATTCCTGGGCATCTGACTGGCATAATATTACTGGGCTCTGACTGGCATAATATTCCTGGGAATCTGACTGGCATAATATTCCTGGGCATCTAACTGGCATAATATTCCTGGGAATCTGACTGGCATAATATTCCTGGGCATCTAACTGGCATAATATTCCTGGGAATCTGACTGGCATAATATTCCTGGGCATCTAACTGGCATAATATTCCTGGGAATCTGACTGGCATAATATTCCTGGGCATCTAACTGGCATAATATTCCTGGGCATCTGACTGGCATAATATTCCTGGGCATCTAACTGGCATAATTGTCCTGGGCATCTAACTGGCATAATATTCCTGGGCATCTGACTGGCATAATATTCCTGGGCATCTGACTGGCACAATATTCCTGGGCATCTAACTGGCATAATATTCCTGGGAATCTGACTGGCATAATATTCCTGGGCATCTGACTGGCATAATATTACTGGGCTCTGACTGGCATAATATTCCTGGGAATCTGACTGGCATAATATTCCTGGGCATCTAACTGGCATAATATTCCTGGGCATCTAACTGGCATAATATTCCTGGGCATCTGAATGGCATAATATTCCTGGGCATCTGAATGGCATATTCCTGGGCATCTGAATGGCATAATATTCCTGGGCATCTGACTGGCATAATATTACTGGGCATCTGACTGGCACACTATTCCTGGGCTCTGACTGGCATAATATTACTGGGCTCTGACTGGCATAATGTTCATGGGCATCTGAATGGCATAATATTCCTGGGCGTCTGAATGGCATATTCCTGGGCATCTGAATGGCATAATATTCCTGGGCATCTGACTGGCATAATATTACTGGGCTCTGACTGGCATAATATTCCCATTGAAATACTGGTAAGTTTGTTGATTTAACTTTACTTCATTTTAAATATTGTATTTGTTCCCATTTTGTTTCTTCACTTCAAAATAAGATATATTCAGTGTGCATAGGAATTTGTTCATAGTTTTTGTTTTTACTATAGTCCGGCCCTCCAACGGTCTGAGGGACAGTGAACTGGCCCCCTGTTTAAAAAGTTTAAGGACCCCTGGGCTAAATACTGGCATATTGAGTGGCAAAATAGTGTGTCTCCGGTTATGTGTGAATTGGTGTAACTGTGTGTGTGTGTAAGTGGTAAGGGTGTCTGTGTGTGTGACTGCAAGGGTGTCTTTGTGTTTAAGGGTTTCAGTGTGTGACACATTTAGAGCATGCGAGTTGAATATTTAGATGTATTTATTTTCTACACTATACATTATTCATATATATATATATATATATATATAATGTAAGGAGGCTTAATGGTGTGGGAGGCGTGGCGGATCAGAGCAGGGGGGCACCAAAATGCACCTTCGCCTGTGTAGACGAAAATCCTTGCACCGGCCCTGGATAGCCTTGTGTCTATCCCACGCATGCTTAAAATCCTTGACTGTGTTTACCTCTACCACTTCTACTGGAAGACTATTCCATGCACCCACTACCCTCTCAGTAATGTAATACTTTCATTAGTCCCTGACCTTATCTTATATCTAGGATAGCCTTATACCTATCCCATGCATGCTTAAACTCCTTCACTGTATTAACCTCTATCACTTCTACTGGAAGACTATTCCATGCATCCACTACCCTCTCAATAATGTAATACTTTCATTAGTCCCTGGCCTTATCTTATATCTAGGATAGCCTTATACCTATCACATGCATGCTTAAACTCCTTCACTGTATTAACCTCTACCACTTCTACTGGAAGACTATTCCATACATCCACTACCCTCTCAGTAAAGTAATACTTTCATTAGTCCCTGGCCTTATCTTATATCTAGGATAGCCTTATACCTATCCCATGCATCCTTAAACTCCTTCACTGTATTAACCTCTACCACTTCTACTGGAAGCCTATTCCATATATCCACTACCCTCTCAGTAATGTAATACTTTCATTAGTCCCTGGCCTTATCTTATATCTAGGATAGCCTTATACCTATCCCATGCATGCTTAAACTCCTTCACTGTATTAACCTCTACCACTTCTACTGGAAGACTATTCCATACATCCACTACCCTCTCAGTAAAGTAATACTTTCATTAGTGCCTGACCTCATCTTGTATCTTGGATAGCCTTATACCTATCCCACGCATGCTTAAACTCCTTCACTGTATTAACCTCTACCACTTCTACTGGAAGACTATTCCATGCATCCACTACCCTCTCAGTAATGTAATACTTTCATTAGTCCCTGGCCTTATCTTATATCTAGGATAGCCTTATACCTATCCCATGCATGCTTAAACTCCTTCACTGTATTAACCTCTACCACTTCTACTGGAAGACTATTCCATACATCCACTACCCTCTCAGTAATGTAATACTTTCATTAGTCCCTGGCCTTATCTTATATCTAGGATAGCCTTATACCTATCCCACGCATGCTTAAACTCCTTCACTGTATTAACCTCTACCACTTCTACTGGAAGACTATTCCATACATCCACTACCCTCTCAGTAAAGTAATACTTTCATTAGTGCCTGACCTCATCTTGTATCTTGGATAGCCTTATACCTATCCCACGCATGCTTAAACTCCTTCACTGTATTAACCTCTACCACTTCTACTGGAAGACTATTCCATACATCCACTACCCTCTCAGTAATGTAATACTTTCATTAGTCCCTGGCCTTATCTTATATCTAGGATAGCCTTATACCTATCCCACGCATGCTTAAACTCCTTCACTGTATTAACCTCTATCACTTCTACTGGAAGACTATTTCATGCATCCACTACCCTCTCAGTAAAGTAATACTTTCATTAGTCCCTGGCCTTATCTTATATCTAGGATAGCCTTATACCTATCCCATGCATGCTTACACTCCTTCACTGTATTAACCTCTACCACTTCTACTGGAAGACTATTCCATACATCCACTACCCTCTCAGTAAAGTAATACTTCCTGATATTACTTTTAAATCGTTGCCCCTCTAATTTAAGACTATGTCCTCTAGTTGTGGTAGTTTTTCTTCTTTTAAATATACTCTCCTCCATTACTGTGTTGATTCCCTTTATGTATGTAAATGTTTCTATCATATCCCCCCTGTTACGTCTTTCCTCCAAGCTATACATGTTAAGATGCTTTAACCTTATCCCCTTATCTGGTTCAATATCCGTGGCAAGCTCTCTATTTTGAATAGTTTTATTCCATATCTATATATTATTTATTTATATATTGTTTCCATCTGTCTCTATTAATATTACTTGTATTCTCCACTTTGCATTTCCCTTTTCAGTGTTTACTCCTTGCCACATTATTAGACAGCCCGGAGCGCCTCCTTGTGGACAGTATTAGTAGAGATTGTCATTTTCTTATGTCTTTTGCTTGGAGATTGTGGACATCACATTTTCGAGAGTGCTGCTCGGTCCACTTTAAAGTTTTACTTTCCCCCAGTATTTTTTTGATGCCGTTGGTTTACCGGCCATTAGCTCTCTATTCTCGTGTTCAACATTATTTGTATATTCCTACCCAGCATCCCTTGCAGTGGTGGTATCACTGTTTAGGATTTGGGGAATGCAAGTCTGGTGTGTGTAGATTTGTGTTTCGTAATAATAATTACTAATAATAATAATGCCTCTCGTCTCCAGAAAACGATGACATTATCTTTAATGACATTAGTGAGAGAGGGACCCAGACAGATACAACCCTTCTCAATATTATGGTTCTTCCATATTTTGTTTTACACATATACAACCAGATAAGACCACTCTCCTACCTCCAGGCTGAGGATCACATGACTGGGCCCAGCAGACGGCCCCCCAGGCAAACAGGAGAATGAGGCACTTCATTCTAGTGGGAGAAAGAGACCATTAGATTTTACATTAATGTGGCCCCTCCCCCTGCGCTGAGGGAAAGCAACTGCACAAACCACTGTGCTCGCTGTTAGACAATAATTTGTCTTCCAAAATCGCTACTGTCCTCCCCGACGTGGGACAACTGAGACGCATGTGTTTAAACCATATAGTTTTATTATTTGATGCGTTTGGCGACAATTTTACTTATACATAAAGTACAGATTGATTTTTATTTTTTACACTGAATTTTTTTCAGTAAGGGGCCCTGAAATTTATGAAGGTGGCCCTGCCTGCGTTTAACCCTTTCCCTGCCATTGATCGTGCACATCAGCGCATTTTTTCCTGTTTGTGCATTTTTTAGGGCTCTTCTAAGAGCTATTAACCCCTTCCTTGCCGTAGATCACTGTTTACGCAATGATATTGATGTCAAAGCAATTTTTATCTGTCTGCATAGTTTTTGATTATTTGTTTTTACACCCATTAGGGGTTAAGTGTAAAGTAAAACCATTTTTGATTTTTTTAAGCTGTCTGAACACATGTATAGCGATCAGTAACAGCGAATTAGTGGCAAAGGCGGTTTGGTGATTGCTCAGATGAGCATCACCATTTGCCTGGTCAGATTAATATTTGTGAATATTGATCTGACCAATTTGGATCTTCCTCCCTCTCCTCACTTATATTTTTGTGAGGGGAAAAAGACAGATCAGTATTAGTGTTAAAATAAAATTTTATAAAATGATCAGGTTTTATGAAAGCCATTCCCTGTGTATTAAACCCTTCCCTTCCCTTGATCACTGTATATGCAGTAATCTTGCACACAACACTTTTTTTTGCTGTTTGCATTTTTTTAGGGATTGATTTCTTTGTACTGTAGTGTATTACAGTAATAGATAGGCTATTCTAAGAGCTATTAACCCCTTCTTTGCCGTAGATCACTGCTTAGGCACTGATTCTAAGGCCTCTGACTCAGTGTTCAATTTTGACCCTAGAAACATCTGTGGATATATCAGTGGCCTGGTTTTGTGCGCACCTCACAAATGTGGCCTTTTACTCCCCAAATAAGCCAACAAACCTACACATGGGTGCTATCCCTGTACTCGGGAGATGTTGTTGAACACATATTGGGGTGTTATTTGGCAGTGAAATACAATGTATGTGGAAACAAAACTCAAACAAATTACTATCCAAAATTTTGACAAAGGCTGGTAGTAGAATAAGTACATGTAAAGTATTAAAATACAACCATTTTAAATCACTTAGGATGTCTAGTTTCCAAAAAGATATGATTTGATGGGGTAAAATACATTGTCTGGCTCCATGAATGTCCCAAATGGAACATGGGCGCAGGCTGACTACATGTCAAAATTCCAAGTTGGAAATGCGCACCTCCCAAATGTTGCCATTTTGCTCCAAAACAAACTAACAAACCTATGCATGGGGGGTATCCCTGTACTCAGGAGATGTTGCTGAACACATATTGAGGTGATGGTTGGCAGTGGCAAATACCAGAATCTAGAAATCCATGCCTGAACTATGTGTGTGAAAAAAATGACTTCCCAACCCTTTGACATAGGTTGGTGGTAGAATTAGTACTTGGAAAGTGTTAAAATACTACCATTTGAAATATCCTAGGATGTCTAGGTTTCCAAAATATATGGTTTGATTGGGTAAAATACACTGAACGGCTTCAAAAGTGTCCCAAATGGAACATGGGCGCAGGCTGACTACATCTTTTAAGGCAAATTATTTAATTTCCTTTTACTGTTTGGTTGGTGGGGGTTATAGAGCGCACCTACCATTTTTTTGCTGTTTGCAATCCACCTTTTTGTTTTTGTCACGTGTGTATACAGAGAACCACACAGGCTGGTGATGTTCTATTAGAGATACAAGCGCTAGAATGTATTCCTTTTTGTCTAGGCTGACTACATGTCAAAATTCTAAGTTGGAAATGCGCACATGCCACATGTGGTCTTTTAACCCCCAAAACAAGCTGACGAACCTATGCATGGATGGTATACTGTGATCCGGATCTGTGAATTCATGCCTGAAGTACAATGTATGTGTAGGACATAGGCTGGTGGTAGAATAAGTACATGGAAAGTGTTAAAATACTACCATTTGAAATACCCTAGGGTGTCTAGTTTTCAAAAATATATGGTTTTCTCTTGTAAAATACACTGGCCCGCTTAAAAAAAATCCAAAATACAAAATGTGCACCTTCCAAATGTGGCTTTTTAACCCCCAAATAACCTAACCAACCTATGCATGTGTGGTATCCCTGTACTCAGAAGATGTTGCTGAACACATATTGAGGGGCTATTTGGTATCCCTTCACATTTTCAGCAAATGTTTACGTGAATTGCAATCTGTGTGAAAAATCCACATTTTTTTTTTTTTTTAAATGGGGGGGGGGGGGGGGGGGGCAGTTTAACAGATTTCAGTGTTAAAATGTCACTATCGCTAATTTTGGGGGAAACATAGAATCATCACCAAGATCTCTTCAAAGAGTGAATGTGTCATGGAAGCCTCATAAGAATGAAAATGTTTTTTAAAAAAAAATAGGAGAATTTGATAGAAGTGTCTGTCCCTTTAATCACAAAGAACATACTGAAAGCCTTCAGGTGTCTGTCTTTTATCCTTTTCTCTGCTTATTACAATCTTCTTCTCTTAACTGTGGAATAAAACATGACAAGTTTTAGAAGAAATGATGTTATATTGTATTTTAAAAAGTACATTATGCGTTTCTTATATGTAGTGGCTCTGTTTTATGTCTAATCCTGATTCCTTTGGTCGGGTTTTAGCTCTTGCACCTGTCAGTGCTGTATTTACCGTGAGGCATCCCCTAGGGCGGCAAATTTTGGGGGGCAGCAGCGCCCCCCAGCACTGAAAAAAAAAAACTGAAAAAAAAAAAACCCGGCCCTTGCAGGCAGAGATGGAGGTGAGTGGGGATTGGAAGATCCCCCCTCACCATCGCTCTGCCTGTGAGGCTGCACGGGGAGCCGAACAGGCAGCACAGAGAAACCTCCGTGCAGTGTGTGACAGAGAAACCTCCGTGCAGTGTGACAGAGAAACCTCCGTGCTGCCTGTTCGGCTCCCCGTGCAGTGTGTCACGGAAGTGCCGACAGTCACGTGATGGGCGCGCTGACGTCATACGCGCGCTGGGTCACGTAACCTGCCGGCACAATCGCCGGGCAGCCGAACAGGCAGCATGGAGGGACCATGCTGCCTGCCACTAGCCACCAGGGAAAGGTAAGTGCTGATGGGAGTCAGAGTGTGTGTGATGGGAGACAGTGTGTGTGACTGAGTGTGATGGGAGTCAGAGTGTGTGTGATGGGAGTCAGAGTGTGTGTGACTGAGTGTGATGGGAGTCAGAGTGTGTGTGATGGGAGTCAGAGTGTGTGTGATGGGAGACAGTGTGTGTGATTGAGTGTGATGGGAGTCAGAGTGTGTGTGATGGGAGACAATGTGTGTGACTGAGTGTGATAGGAGTCAGAGTGTGTGTGATGGGAGACAGTGTGTGTGACTGAGTGTGATGGGAGTCAGAGTGTGTGATGGGAGACAGTGTGTGTGACTGAGTGTGATGGGAGTCAGAGTGTGTGTGATGGGAGACAGTGTGTGTGATGGGAGTCAGTGTGTGTGACTGAGTGTGATGGGAGTAGGAGTGTGTGACTGAGTGTGATGGGAGTAGGAGTGTGTGTGTGATGGGAGTATGAGCTTGATGTGAGTCTGAATGTTATGTGTGATGTGGGGTCATGAAATGGAGGTGATGGGGCATGTCTTAGGTGTGTAACGTGGGTGTGCAGCTTGGGTAGGGGGGTGCCCGGATTTTGTCTCACTAGGGCAGCACAAAATCAAGATACACCACTGGCACCTGTATGGCATGTACAAAACAATTTTTTTTAAGTTAAATGCCCTGAGTTGTCTAGTTTTGAAAAATGTGTACATGATGGGGGGTCATTCATGGATTTACTACAGAAATCAGTGTTACAATATCACTATCGCTAATTTTGGGGGAAAAAAGGATTTTGAAATAGATTTTGCACTACTTATAGTTCTTGTCCTGTAACTTAAATAAAAAGGCACAAAAACATACATTTCTGAACTCAGGAGTCAGGACAAATATTAGAAACTATTTAGAAGTAGACATGTGCAAAACGAAAATTTTCGTTTCGTGTTCGTCCATTCGGATAAAAATGTTATTTATTTCGCCCAAAACTAATTTCGTTCATTACTGCCTTCGTTTCAGATGAAATTCGTTCATTATTTTCATTTTGTTTTATTCATTCGTACGAATTGACCTAATTTAACCTCTCTTTCGGTTTATAGACTTTCGGTTTATGGAATGCATGTAATGCTATTGGTATTCTATAAACCGAAATAGAGTCCCCATTCATACGACTTGACCTATTTCAACTCTAGTTCGGTTTATAGAAAGCCAATAGTATTACATGCATTCCCTAAACCGAATGTCGTTCATTATGACGGTTTATGGAATGTATGAAATGCTATTGGTATTCTATAAACCGACTCTATTTCGGTTTATAGAATACCAATAGCACGAATGGATGAATGATTTTCGTTTATTAACCATTCGTTCATTCGGCTTTTGTTAGTTTAGCATTTTCGTTATTCGTTTTTCGGACGAATAGACATGTCTATTTAGAAGTGGTTTTTTTTCTTTTCTAGATGAGTATATGATTTTTCAAATTAAAGTCAGAAAAAAATTGTTTTACATTTTTTGTCATATATATATATATATATATATATTTTATATAAGCCCTTCTTCTCCCGATAAAATCATTATATAGTTTGTGTGGGTACACTAAATGAGATATAAAGAATTGATTATATATATATATATATAAACTACTAAACTTTTTTTTCTACAGAGTATTAGTATTTGTTAGACTGTCATTAGACCATGTTTCTATTAGACATTAATTATGGTGAAATAAAAAATGATTCGACTAAAAACAACAAAATAATAAGGAGATGAACAGAGTCAAAAGAGGAGTCTCCCAGTCACAACATTTGTAAAAAAAAAAAATGAAAGCTCTTTGAAACAAAAACAAGAATACTAATTTTTTTTTTAAAAAGCTACTAAAAGAAATATGTAAAATATATGATGATACGGTACATTAAAAGTTTATAAAAGTGCCGTGTTAACCTCTACTTTGTTTTAGTAGCCTATTTTAAATTTTTCCTTTCTTATTCTGTTTTACAGATCAATATATTCTAAATCGTTTGAGACATTCATAAAAACAAAACAGACAATTCCTGCCAATTATCGCTGCGCGAAATGTTTGAATAATACGGATATTGGATCATTCATCACAGCTGGAGAAAGCACTCACCTTATTAATCTCTTTTGCAGTAATGAAGGAGCAGAGAGGAGAGAGGACTCTTTATAACTATCACCGCACTTAACAAGCTCCTCCCTAACCATTTCACGGGAACCATTCCTCAGAATGAAGAAGAGTAAAGTATAAATCCGTGTGTATTCTATATATACTGTGTGTTTTACATTAGAGAGCAGGTTGGATAATCTCACTCAGTGCATGTCTTGCAGCCTGTATCCTCTCTTGCAGTAAGTTCCCCGGGGTCCATACCGCTGCTGCAGATGTGAGCAGGTTGGATAATCTCACTCAGTGCATGTCTTGCAGCATGTATCCTCTCTTGGAGCAAGTTCCCCGGGGTCCATACCGCTGCTGCAGATGTGAGCAGGTTGGATAATCTCACTCAGTGCATGTCTTGCAGCATGTATCCTCTCTTGCAGTAAGTTCCCTGGGGTCCATACCGCTGCTGCAGATGTGAGCAGGTTGGATAATCTCACTCAGTGCATGTCTTGCAGAATGTATCCTCTCTTACAGTAAGTTCCCCGGGGTCCATACCACTGCTGCAGATGTGAGCAGGTTGGATAATCTCACTCAGTGCATGTCTTGCAGCATGTATCCTCTCTTGGAGCAAGTTCCCCGGGGTCCATACCGCTGCTGCAGATGTGAGCAGGTTGGATAATCTCACTCAGTGCATGTCTTGCAGCATGTATCCTCTCTTGCAGTAAGTTCCCTGGGGTCCATACCGCTGCTGCAGATGTGAGCAGGTTGGATAATCTCACTCAGTGCATGTCTTGCAGAATGTATCCTCTCTTACAGTAAGTTCCCCGGGGTCCATACCACTGCTGCAGATGTGAGCAGGTTGGATAATCTCACTCAGTGCATGTCTTGCAGCATGTATCCTCTCTTGCAGTAAGTTCCCCGGGGTCCATACCGCTGCTGCAGATGTGAGCAGGTTGGATAATCTCACTCAGTGATTGTCTTGCAGCATGCATGCTGTCTTACAGTAAGTTCCCCGGGGTCCATACCGCTGCTGCAGATGTGAGCAGGTTGGATAATCTCACTCAGTGCATGTCTTGCAGCATGTATCCTCTCTTGCAGTAAGTTCCCCGGGGTCCATACCGCTGCTGCAGATGTGAGCAGGTTGGATAATCTCACTCAGTGCATGTCTTGCAGCATGTATGCTCTCTTACAGTAAGTTCCCCGGGGTCCATACCGCTGCTGCAGATGTGAGCAGGTTGGATAATCTCACTCAGTGCATGACTTGCAGCATGTATGTTGTCTTGCAGTAAGTTCCCCGGGGTCCATACCGCTGCTGCAGATGTGAGCAGGTTGGATAATCTCACTCAGTGCATGTCTTGCAGCATGTATCCTCTCTTGGAGCAAGTTCCCCAGGGTCCATACCGCTGCTGCAGATGTGAGCAGGTTGGATAATCTCACTCAGTGCATGTCTTGCAGCATGTATCCTCTCTTGCAGTAAGTTCCCCGGGGTCCATACCGCTGCTGCAGATGTGAGCAGGTTGGATAATCTCACTCAGTGCATGTCTTGCAGCATGTATCCTCTCTTGCAGTAAGTTCCCCGGGGTCCATACCGCTGCTGCAGATGTGAGCAGGTTGGACAATCTCACTCAGTGCATGTCTTGCAGCATGTATCCTCTCTTGCAGTAAGTTCCCTGGGGTCCATACCGCTGCTGCAGATGTGAGCAGGTTGGATAATCTCACTCAGTGCATGTCTTGCAGCATGTATCCTCTCTTGCAGTAAGTTCCCCGGGGTCCATACCGCTGCTGCAGATGTGAGCAGGTTGGATAATCTCACTCAGTGCATGTCTTGCAGCATGTATCCTCTCTTGCAGTAAGTTCCCCGGGGTCCATACCGCTGCTGCAGATGTGAGCAGGTTGGATAATCTCACTCAGTGCATGTCTTGCAGCATGTATCCTCTCTTGGAGCAAGTTCCCCAGGGTCCATACCACTGCTGCAGATGTGAGCAGGTTGGATAATCTCACTCAGCGGATGTCTTGCAGCATGTATCCTCTCTTGGAGCAAGTTCCCTGGGGTCCATACCGCTGCTGCAGATGTGAGCAGGTTGGATAATCTCACTCAGCGGATGTCTTGCAGCATGTATCCTCTCTTGGAGCAAGTTCCCTGGGGTCCATACCGCTGCTGCAGATGTGAGCAGGTTGGATAATCTCACTCAGTGCATGTCTTGCAGCATGTATCCTCTCTTGCAGTAAATTCCCCGGGGTCCATACCACTGCTGCAGATGTGAGCAGGTTGGATAATCTCACTCAGTGCATGTCTTGCAGCATGTATGCTGTCTTGCAGTAAGTTCCCCGGGGTCCATACCGCTGCTGCAGATGTGAGCAGGTTGGATTATCTCACTCAGTGCATGTCTTGCAGCATGTATCCTCTCTTGCAGTAAGTTCCCCGGGGTCCATACCGCTGCTGCAGATGTGAGCAGGTTGGATAATCTCACTCAGTGCATGTCTTGCAGCATGTATCCTCTCTTGCAGTAAGTTCCCCGGGGTCCATACCGCTGCTGCAGATGTGAGCAGGTTGGATAATCTCACTCAGTGCATGTCTTGCAGCATGTATCCTCTCTTGCAGTAAGTTCCCCGGGGTCCATACCGCTGCTGCAGATGTGAGCAGGTTGGATAATCTCACTCAGTGCATGTCTTGCAGCATGCATGCTGTCTTGCAGCAAGTTCCCCGGGGTCCATACCGCTGCTGCAGATGTGAGCAGGTTGGATAATCTCACTCAGTGCATGACTTGCAGCATGCATGCTGTCTTGGAGCAAGTTCCCTGGGGTCCATACCGCTGCTGCAGATGTGAGCAGGTTGGATAATCTCACTCAGTGCATGTCTTGCAGCATGTATCCTCTCTTGCAGTAAGTTCCCCGGGGTCCATACCGCTGCTGCAGATGTGAGCAGGTTGGATAATCTCACTCAGTGCATGTCTTGCAGCATGTATGCGGTCTTGGAGCAAGTTCCCCGGGGTCCATACCGCTGCTGCAGATGTGAGCAGGTTGGATAATCTCACTCAGCGCATGTCTTGCAGCATGCATGCTGTCTTGGAGCAAGTTCCCCGGGGTCCATACCGCTGCTGCAGATGTGAGCAGGTTGGATAATCTCACTCAGTGCATGTCTTGCAGCATGTATGCTGTCTTGCAGTAAGTTCCCCGGGGTCCATACCGCTGCTGCAGATGTGAGCAGGTTGGATAATCTCACTCAGTGCATGTCTTGCAGCATGTATCCTCTCTTGCAGTAAGTTCCCCGGGGTCCATACCGCTGCTGCAGATGTGAGCAGGTTGGATAATCTCACTCAGTGCATGTCTTGCAGCATGTATCCTCTCTTGCAGTAAGTTCCCTGGGGTCCATACCGCTGCTGCAGATGTGAGCAGGTTGGATAATCTCACTCAGTGCATGTCTTGCAGCATGTATCCTCTCTTGCAGTAAGTTCCCCGGGGTCCATACCACTGCTGCAGATGTGAGCAGGTTGGATAATCTCACTCAGCGCATGTCTTGCAGCATGTATCCTCTCTTGCAGTAAGTTCCCTGGGGTCCATACCGCTGCTGCAGATGTGAGCAGGTTGGATAATCTCACTCAGCGCATGTCTTGCAGCATGCATGCTGTCTTGCAGTAAGTTCCCTGGGGTCCATACCGCTGCTGCAGATGTGAGCAGGTTGGATAATCTCACTCAGTGCATGTCTTGCAGCATGTATCCTCTCTTGGAGCAAGTTCCCTGGGGTCCATACCGCTGCTGCAGATGTGAGCAGGTTGGATAATCTCACTCAGTGCATGTCTTGCAGCATGTATCCTCTCTTGGAGCAAGTTCCCTGGGGTCCATACCGCTGCTGCAGATGTGAGCAGGTTGGATAATCTCACTCAGCGCATGTCTTGCAGCATGTATCCTCTCTTGCAGTAAGTTCCCCGGGGTCCATACCGCTGCTGCAGATGTGAGCAGGTTGGATAATCTCACTCAGCGCATGTCTTGCAGCATGTATCCTCTCTTGCAGTAAGTTCCCTGGGGTCCATACCGCTGCTGCAGATGTGAGCAGGTTGGATAATCTCACTCAGTGCATGTCTTGCAGCATGTATCCTCTCTTGGAGCAAGTTCCCTGGGGTCCATACCGCTGCTGCAGATGTGAGCAGGTTGGATAATCTCACTCAGCGCATGTCTTGCAGCATGTATCCTCTCTTGCAGTAAGTTCCCTGGGGTCCATACCGCTGCTGCAGATGTGAGCAGGTTGGATAATCTCACTCAGTGCATGTCTTGCAGCATGTATCCTCTCTTGCAGTAAGTTCCCCGGGGTCCATACCGCTGCTGCAGATGTGAGCAGGTTGGATAATCTCACTCAGCGCATGTCTTGCAGCATGTATGCTGTCTTGGAGCAAGTTCCCCGGGGTCCATACCGCTGCTGCAGATGTGAGCAGGTTGGATAATCTCACTCAGCGCATGTCTTGCAGCATGTATCCTCTCTTGCAGTAAGTTCCCCGGGGTCCATACCGCTGCTGCAGATGTGAGCAGGTTGGATAATCTCACTCAGTGCATGTCTTGCAGCATGTATGCTGTCTTGCAGCAAGTTCCCCGGGGTCCATACCGCTGCTGCAGATGTGAGCAGGTTGGATAATCTCACTCAGTGCATGTCTTGCAGAATGTATCCTCTCTTGCAGTAAGTTCCCCAGGGTCCATACCGCTGCTGCAGATGTGAGCAGGTTGGACAATCTCACTCAGTGCATGTCTTGCAGCATGTATCCTCTCTTGCAGTAAGTTCCCCGGGGTCCATACCGCTGCTGCAGATGTGAGCAGGTTGGATAATCTCACTCAGTGCATGTCTTGCAGAATGTATCCTCTCTTGCAGTAAGTTCCCCGGGGTCCATACCGCTGCTGCAGATGTGAGCAGGTTGGATAATCTCACTCAGCGCATGTCTTGCAGCATGTATCCTCTCTTGCAGTAAGTTCCCCGGGGTCCATACCGCTGCTGCAGATGTGAGCAGGTTGGATAATCTCACTCAGTGCATGTCTTGCAGCATGCATGCTGTCTTGCAGTAAGTTCCCCGGGGTCCATACCGCTGCTGCAGATGTGAGCAGGTTGGATAATCTCACTCAGTGCATGTCTTGCAGCATGTATCCTCTCTTGCAGCAAGTTCCCCGGGGTCCATACCACTGCTGCAGATGTGAGCAGGTTGGATAATCTCACTCAGTGCATGTCTTGCAGCATGCATGCTGTCTTGCAGTAAGTTCCCCGGGGTCCATACCGCTGCTGCAGATGTGAGCAGGTTGGACAATCTCACTCAGCGCATGTCTTGCAGCATGTATCCTCTCTTGCAGTAAGTTCCCCGGGGTCCATACCACTGCTGCAGATGTGAGCAGGTTGGATAATCTCACTCAGTGCATGTCTTGCAGCATGTATCCTCTCTTGGAGCAAGTTCCCCGGGGTCCATACCGCTGCTGCAGATGTGAGCAGGTTGGATAATCTCACTCAGTGCATGTCTTGCAGCATGTATCCTCTCTTGCAGTAAGTTCCCCGGGGTCCATACCGCTGCTGCAGATGTGAGCAGGGTGGATAATCTCACTCAGTGCATGTCTTGCAGCATGTATCCTCTCTTGGAGCAAGTTCCCCGGGGTCCATACCGCTGCTGCAGATGTGAGCAGGTTGGATAATCTCACTCAGTGCATGACTTGCAGCATGTATCCTCTCTTGCAGTAAGTTCCCCAGGATCCGCGGAGCGGCGTTTCTTCCTCACCAGCCCTCCCTTCAAGGAGGCAAGCTGCTGGATGTGCAATGCCCAGATGCACAGATATCCTCTCAGGCTCTGAGGCCTCCTGGAACTCAGACTATAGAGATGTGTAGGGGAGCACAAGAAGCAGCCTGAGAGGATGCCTGTGTTCCTGGGCTGTGCACAGACATCGAGGTGACCTGGCGACCATTAGACAACCAGGGAAGTGTGCAATCTGGGTGCTGGGGCATGTCCTGGGTGGTCAATCTGGGGGCTGGGGCATGTCCTGGGTGTGTAATCTGGGTGCTGGGGCATGTCCTGGGTGTGCAATCTGGGTGCTGGGGCATGTCCTGGGTGTGCAATCTGGGTGCTGGGGCATGTCCTGGGTGTGTAATCAGTGTGCTGGGACATGTCCTGTTTGTGCAATCTGGGTGCTTGGATATGGCCTGGTTGTGTAAGATGGGTGCTGGGACTTGTCTTGGGTGTGTAATCTGGGTGCTGGGACATTTCCTGTTTGTGCAATCTGGGTGCTGGGGCATGTCTTGGGCGTGCAATCTGGGTGCTGGGGCATGTCCTGGGTGTGTAATCTGGGTGCCGGGGCATGTCCTGGACATGTAATCTGGGTGCTGGGGCATGTCCTGGGTGTGCTATATGGGTGCCGGGGCATGTCCTGGACGTGTAATCTGGGTGCCAGGGCATGTCCTGGTTGTGCAATCTGGGTCTTGTGTCATGTCCTGGGTGTACAATATGAGTGCTTGGATATGTCCTGGGTGTGTAAAATGGGTGCTGGGACATGTCTTGGGCGTGCAATCTGGGTGCTTGGATATGGCCTGGGTGTGTAAAATGGGTGCTGGGACTTGTCTTGGGTGTGTAATCTGGGTGCTGGGACATTTCCTGTTTGTGCAATCTGGGTGCTGGGGCATGTCTTGGGCATGCAATCTGTGTGCTAGGGCATGTCTTGGGGCTGGTATATTGATGTGGTGTTATGGGGCTGGTATAATGATGTGATGTTATGGGGTTGGTATATTGATGTGATATGTGGTATAAAGGCTATGAATGTGATAGCTTGGCTAGTATAAAGGACTATGGATGTGATAACTATCCTTGCAGTGTGTGCATACATATATTACACAGGCGCCTGTACAGAGCACACATATAATAATACCAGGTGAATGATAACTATACTTGCAGTGTGTACATATATATATTACACAAGAGCCTGTAAAGAGCAGACATATAATAATACCAGGTGAATGATAACTAAACTTGCAGTGTGTGCATACATATATTACACAGGAGCCTGTACAGAGCAGACATATAATAATACCAGGTGAATGATAACTATACTTGCAGTGTGTGCATACATATATTACACAGGAGTCTGTACAGAGCAGACATATAATAATACCAGGTGAATGATAACTATACTTGCAGTGTGTGCAGACATATATTACACAGGAATCTGTACAGAGCAGACATATAATAATACCAGGTGAATGATAACTATACTCACAATGTGTGCATACATATATTACACAGGAGTCTGTATAGAGCAGACGTATAATAATACCAGGTGAATGATAACTATACTTGCAATGTGTGCATTCATATATTACACAGGAGACTGTACAGAGCAGGCATATAATAATACCAGGTGAATGATAACTATACTTGCAATGTGTGCATACATATATTACACAGGAGTCTGTACAGAGCAGACATATAATAATACCAGGTGAATGATAACTATCCTTGCAATGTGTGCATACATATATTACACAGGAGCCTGTACAGAGCAGACATATAATAAAATCATCTGCCCTGGACCCAGCCCCTAACAAACATCTAAGAGACACAATCTCTGACCAAAATTACTATAATCCATATGTACAGGCACTAAATCTGACTTAAAATGTATGTCACTTTATTATAGTCATTGGGCAATTCTTTTCAGTGCTTCTATATTTGAAGTGCAAGTTTAAACAAGCAACAGGCTTTGTTCTAGCAGCATTTCATTGTCACCATTAACCAACGTGTTTCAAACATTCCCACTTCATATTACGTCCTCTGTACTAAAGACATGCTATATAAATACCAGGCCACTCCAATCCAATTACTCAGAGCTCCGTCGGCAGCAAATTAAACATACATGACGTCACATTCCCTACTTAGTTATACAAAGGCACTCCACTCTGCTTCTCCAGTATTTCCCAATATCCATACATTCAAGGAGTATTCCATCTTACACCCTTATTTCTATAAGTTGCCTTTTATCTGCGTTTGTTTTGGAGAAATACTTGCTCTCCTTGATCAGCAGGATTTCACATTTACTGGGAATGTAGAGGATAAAAAAATATTGAAAATGATCTATACATTGTGTGAGCAAAATTGGAGCAAATGCCTAAGTTTGGATCATTTTTTTTTATTTCATTTTTTTGTTTGTTTTTATTTTACAAAAGTACAAACATCGGTCCCATCGGTCCTTTAACTCTAACAGCAGATTAAACAGCGTGAAAGATCTCTATCCAGTTTGACCATCTCCCATATTTGTCACATGACAGCGTATATTGCGCAGTAATAGAAACATAGAAACATAGAATGTGTCGGCAGATAAGAACCATTCGGTCCATCTAGTCTGCCCAATTTGTTTTTGAGTACTTTTATTAGTCCCCCGTTCCCGGTCTTATATCTAGGATAGCCTTGTGTCTATCCCACGCATGCTTAAAATCCTTGACTGTGTTTACCTCTACCACTTCTGCTGGCAGGCTATTCCATATATCCACTACCCTCTCAGTAAAGTAATACTTCCTGATATTACGTTTAAATTGTTGCCCCTCTAATTTAAGACTATGTCCTCTAGTAGTGGTAGTTTTTCTTCTTTTAAATATACTCTCTTCCTTTACTGTGTTGATTCCCTTTATGTATTTAAATGTTTCTATCATATCCCCCCTGTTACGTCTTTCCTCCAAGCTATACATGTTAAGATGCTTTAACCTTTCCTGGTAAGTTTTATCCTTCAACCCATGAACCAATTTAGTAGCCCTTCTCTGAACTCTCTCCAAAGTATCAATATCCTTCTGGAGATACGGTCTCCAGTACTGCGTACAATACTCCAAGTGAGGTCTCACCAGTGCTTTGTACAATACTCCAAGTGAGGTCTCACCAGTGCTCTGTACAATACTCCAAGTGAGGTCTCACCAGTGCTCTGTACAATACTCCAAGTGAGGTCTCATCAGTGCTCTGTACAATACTCCAAGTGAGGTCTCACCAGTGCTCTGTACAATACTCCAAGTGAGGTCTCACCAGTGCTCTGTACAATACTCCAAGTGAGGTCTCACCAGTGCTCTGTACAATACTCCAAGTGAGGTCTCACCAGTGCTCTGTACAATACTCCAAATGAGGTCTCACCAGTGCTCTGTACAATACTCCAAGTGAGGTCTCACCAGCTCTCTGTACAATACTCCAAGTGAGGTCTCACCAGCGCTCTGTACAATACTCCAAGTGAGGTCTCACCAGAGCTCTGTACAATACTCCAAATGAGGTCTCACCAGTGCTCTGTACAATACTCCAAGTGAGGTCTCACCAGTGCTCTGTACAATACTCCAAGTGAGGTCTCACCAGTGCTCTGTACAATACTCCAAATGAGGTCTCACCAGTGCTCTGTACAATACTCCAAGTGAGGTCTCACCAGCTCTCTGTACAATACTCCAAGTGAGGTCTCACCAGCGCTCTGTACAATACTCCAAGTGAGGTCTCACCAGTGCTCTGTACAATACTCCAAGTGAGGTCTCACCAGAGCTCTGTACAATACTCCAAGTGAGGTCTCACCAGTGCTCTGTACAATACTCCAAGTGAGGTCTCACCAGAGCTCTGTACAATACTCCAAGTGAGGTCTCACCAGAGCTCTGTACAATACTCCAAGTGAGGTCTCACCAGTGCTCTGTACAATACTCCAAGTGAGGTCTCACCAGAGCTCTGTACAATACTCCAAGTGAGGTCTCACCAGTGCTCTGTACAATACTCCAAGTGAGGTCTCACCAGCGCTCCGTACAATACTCCAAGTGAGGTCTCACCAGTGCTCTGTACAATGGCATGAGCACTTCCCTCTTCCTACTGCTTATACCTCTCCCTATGCAACCAAGCATTCTGCCAATACCTCTCCCTATACAACCAAGCATTCTGCTAATACCTCTCCCTATACAACCAAGCATTCTGCTAGTATTTCCTGCTGCTCTATTGCATTGCCTACCTACCTTTAAGTCCTCTGAAATTATTACTCCTAAATCCCTTTCCTCAGATGTTGAGGTTAGGACTGTACCAAATAGTCTATATTCTGCTTTTGGGTTTTTACGCCCAAGGTGTGTAATCTTGCACTTGTCCACATTAAATGTCACTTGCCCACTGCTCTGACCATTTTTCTAGTTGAGCTAAATCATTTGCCACTCTCTTTCCTTTACACACTGGTCATTTCTTTCATTGTTAACACTTGAAGTATTTTTGTGGATTTCCCATGCCTTATAATTATCAGTTTTGCTGCCAGCGATATATACCGGTAGCTGCTAATCATTTCTCTCGGTATCATATTTAAATTCATGTGCAGTAAGGCTGTCTCTGGGCTCCTTTTTTTAGGTTTACCCCAAAATTCATCTTTATTCTTTGTAATATCTCCTTCCAAAAGGGCATCTAACATATAAAAAGTCCATAATAGATGTGTTAGATGTCCCATACTATTTCCACATCTCCAACACAAGCTGGATTGTCCCGCGGACATTTTTGCCAGTGGCTGGGGATTACGTACCACCTATTTATGGTCTTAAAAATCAATTCCCTCAGATTTAAGCACTGCACTGATTTATTTACTTGGGTTACTTCTATTCCTCTCATGTTATTGTTATTTTTTTTTTATCAGAAAGGTAACAGTTTATTAAGATTCTCGACCCAGTATCAGAGCGATGAGACACTGTAACAATGAGAATTGTTTTTATTTTTTTTTTATTTATTCATCTTTATTAAATTTTCTTTTATCAGATTATAAATTTTAAGCCATTGTACAATAATAATTTCGTATATAAAACATTTCAATTTTATAACACAAACAGTACTCAGAAAAAAAAAAGTTTGATATAGTAGATAATACACATTAAGACAATCATACTGAATTGAATGCAGAGCCGTCCTGTTGTCCCCTATCTCCAGGGGCAGACTTCCATGCAATCCCCTCACGTCTCGCTCCCCCCAGGCCCCTCCCCTCCGGTAGGGAAAGGAAGAGGTGAGGATAAAGGAAAGGGACCAGAGAGAGATATAGAAGAATATGTCCAGAAGAAGAAAGAGTCAGCGAGTACGGCTCCCTAAAGGATAATATGTTATACAGTGCCATCCAATTCTTCAGTCTATTGTCCACAGACAAAACCACAATCATTCATCATTCATTCAGCCAGGTGTATATTTATATGGGGTCGCGTCAGTCCCAGGGGTATTTCCAGTTTCTTGGGTTGGGGGGGACCAGAGGGGCGCGGCGGGGGTATTAACATATCATATTTATGACATTATTCGGTGGGGTTTTAGACTACAATTAAAGTTTATTATTTATAATTTATAGGGGGCGCCTCTTATCTCTTTTGCCAACAATCCTAGGTTTCTACCATCAACCCACGGGGGGGTCTAGCACTCACTTCGCTTCTAGTCCTTTGAAGGGGATCTCGCCCACTTTAGCCAAATACGCTCATATTTTTCCCAATCCGCAGTGTTGGTTGTTCGATAAAAATAGCCTTCAGCCCTAGCCTGGAAATCAATCTGATTTCTAACTTCTGTCCATGTTGGAGTAGTTGTCTGTCTCCAATACCTGGAGATACATAGTTTGCATGCAGCTAATATGTTAACACATAAAGCTTTTACATATACGTCAGAAGTCGGGAAATCCAGATGGAAGAGGAACGTGTATGAGGTGAGTGGCTCGTCACTTCCATATATCTCTCTATAGATACTTTCTACCTTCCTCTTAAGAGGAGTAAGTTCCTCGCATTCCCACCAAGTATGTAACTGGGATCCCACCGCTCTGCCACAGCGCCAGCATAAGTCATCGGCCTGTGTCGCGTATTTTGCCAGGCGGGTGGGGACTAAGTACCACCTATGTGTAAGTTTATAGTATTGCTCCTGGATATTAATACAGTGAACAGATTTTCTCGTATCTTGCCAGGCTTTCAACCAGGCCTGGAGCGGGAATACTTTCTCCATGTCCATCTCCCACTGCCTAAGGGCCGGAGGCTTGTCGATCGTCACCCCCTTATCGAAAACCCCCCGGCATTTCGCGATAAGATTTTTGTTACCTACCTGGGTGAGAAATCTATCCCAATCAGTAATATCTGATGGAGGATATCTAATCAAGAATGATCTCATTCGAATATACGTATATATCTCTATGGCGGGGAGATTATAGTTCTTTATTAATGTGTCAAAGGGCACTACTCCCTCGCTATCGTATAACTCTCCCAGGGTATTAATCCCTGCATGCCTCCATCTAGTTAAAGCTATATTTGGGACACATAGTTGAACAATCTGTATCGGGGCCATCCTAGAAAAAGTGTCATGAACCTTCATTGACTTCTTCACTCTGTAGAATGAAGCCATAATATCGTTTATACTTTTAAGGGGGATTGACAATTATTGTTATTTTAAGATCTGTTTCCCATGTGGTTATTGCGGCAGGGCATTTAGCCATTATATGACTTTCATTAGTTTTCCTTGTTGGATGGATTGTTCTGTCTTACTGAGGGGAAGTTGTTCCACCAGGAGATGTTTGACTCCTAAGTATGCGAATAGATCTCTTTTATTCTAGATGGTATTTCTTTTGCAATGCCACAAAGGCGGCCATTTTATCTATTAAATCATCTATAGTCTGAATTCCTTGTTCTGACCACCTGGAGATAGCAAGCTTGCCTACGTTACCTGTTATTATCTGTATCAGCAGTATTCCCAAAAGTCGCTTTTGTAGACTGATTTTTCTTTTTCCATTTTAACCAAGAATCCTAAATGTGGTCTAGGATTAGCGACTCTGCACATTTCTTCCTCTCTTGTATTAAATTGTTGTTTATGCTCCAGAAGATAGCTAGAGGATTTCTACATCCGGTTAATTCCTTCTCTTCACTTTTCTGTTTTTGATTGAACCTTTTGGGTGATCAATGCATGTGCCAACGTTTTTGCCTCAAATGCGGTTTGTATATTTGGAGCACCCAGTGCTCTTTCTTTTGGATGTACGGCTATCGTTTTTTGATTAACTCAGGGTTTTTCCCCCCATCCAAATGTATCTGGAGAAAGATGTCTGTATAATTCTTAGCCCTGGGATGTTTAAGGGGATCATCATCCTGAATATGTACGTCCATTTCGGTAATACATATACCTTCAGGACATTTACAGTCCCCCACCATGAGATCTCAGACTTCTTCCATTCTTGGAGGTTTTTATTTGTTAGCTTTATTAGGGGCCTCAATTATTTTATCCGTAGTGGTCACTACTGTTAGGCCTAGGTAGCTAAAGTTTTGTTTAGCCCACTTAAACCCAAACATATGTGATATCAAGTTTTTATCCTTCACATGTACATACGTGGCCATTGTGACCGACTTATCCAAATGTAACTTGTTGTTAGATTGAGCTATCTCTTCATTTCTGCCAACACTTCCTCTATTGAGTGGATCTTCTATAGTGACCAAGACATCATCCGCGAGTTTATTTTTACGTTTGCCTTGAGAGTCGAGACACTCACTTTTACGGATTTACTTTTACTCACGCGGCGGATTTCGGTGGCCGCGTCCCTTTAAGGATTTCGTCGGCCGCGTCCCTTTAAGGATTTCGTCGGCCGCGTCCCTTTAAGGATTTCGGTGGCCGCGTCCCTTTAAGGATTTCGTCGGCCGCGTCCCTTTAAGGATTTCGGTGGCCGCGTCCCTTTAAGGATTTCGGTGGCCGCGTCCCTTTAAGGATTTCGGTGGCCGCGTCCCTTTAAGGATTTCGGTGGCCGCGTCCCTTTAAGGATTTCGGTGGCCGCGTCCCTTTAAGGATTTCGGTGACCGCGTCCCTTTAAGGATTTCGGTGGCCGCGTCCCTTTAAGGATTTCGGTGGCCGCGTCCCTTTAAGGATTTCGGTGGCCGCGTCCCTTTAAGGATTTCGTCGGCCGCGTCCCTTTAAGGATTTCGTCGGCCGCGTCCCTTTAAGGATTTCGGTGGCTGCGTCCCTTTAAGGATTTCGGCAGCCGCAGCCCTTTGAGGATTTCGTCGGCCGCGTCCCTTTAAGGATTTCGGTGGCCGCGTCCCTTTAAGGATTTCGGTGACCGCGTCCCTTTAAGGATTTCGGTGGCCGCGTCCCTTTAAGGATTTCGGCAGCCGCAGCCCTTTGAGGATTTGTCGGCCGCGTCCCTTTAAGGATTTCGGTGACCGCGTCCCTTTAAGGATTTCGGTGACCGCGTCCCTTTAAGGATTTCGGCAGCCGCAGCCCTTTAAGAAATTTGGCTTCGGCCAGAGCCTGCTGAGCGGGAGAGGAATGGGACGGGGCTACTGGTGCGTGCAACCTGAGAGGAAGCTGCTGGACTGCAAGGTAAGGTATGTACACTATGGGGCTGGGGCAAGTGAATGACCGAGAGTGAGTGGCAGAGTGTAAGTATGTGAATGAGTGGCAGAGTGTATGTGTGTGAGTGAGTGGCAGAGTGTATGCGTGTGAGTGAGTGGCAGAGTGTAAGTGTGTGAGTGAGTGGAAGAGTGTATGCGTGTGAGTGAGTGGCAGAGTGTATGTGTGTGAGTGAGTGAGTGGCAGAGTGTATGTGTGTGAGTGAGTGGCAGAGTGTATGCGTGTGAGTGAGTGGCAGAGTGTAAGTGTGTGAGTGAGTGGAAGAGTGTATGCGTGTGAGTGAGTGGCAGAGTGTATGTGTGTGAGTGAGTGAGTGGCAGAGTGTATGCGTGTGAGTGAGTGGCAGAGTGTATGTGTGTGAGTGAGTGGCAGAGTGTAAGTGTGTGAGTGAGTGGAAGAGTGTATGCGTGTGAGTGAGTGGCAGAGTGTATGTGTGTGAGTGAGTGAGTGGCAGAGTGTATGTGTGTGAGTGAGTGGCAGAGTGTATGTGTGTGAGTGAGTGAGTGGCAGAGTGTATGCGTGTGAGTGAGTGGCAGAGTGTATGTGTGTGAGTGAGTGGCAGAGTGTATGCGTGTGAGTGAGTGGCAGAGTGTAAGTGTGTGAGTGAGTGGAAGAGTGTATGCGTGTGAGTGAGTGGCAGAGTGTATGTGTGTGAGTGAGTGAGTGGCAGAGTGTATGTGTGTGAGTGAGTGGCAGAGAGTATGCGTGTGAGTGAGTGGCAGAGTGTAAGTGTGTGAGTGAGTGGCAGAGTGTATGTGTGTGAGTGAGTGAGTGGCAGAGTGTATGTGTGTGAGTGAGTGGCAGAGTGTAAGTGTGTGAGTGAGTGGCAGAGTGTATGCGTGTGAGTGAGTGGCAGAGTGTAAGTGTGTGAGTGAGTGGAAGAGTGTATGCGTGTGAGTGAGTGGCAGAGTGTATGTGTGTGAGTGAGTGGCAGAGTGTATGCGTGTGAGTGAGTGGCAGAGTGTAAGTGTGTGAGTGAGTGGAAGAGTGTATGCGTGTGAGTGAGTGGCAGAGTGTATGTGTGTGAGTGAGTGAGTGGCAGAGTGTATGTGTGTGAGTGAGTGGCAGAGTGTATGTGTGTGAGTGAGTGAGTGGCAGAGTGTATGCGTGTGAGTGAGTGGCAGAGTGTATGTGTGTGAGTGAGTGGCAGAGTGTATGCGTGTGAGTGAGTGGCAGAGTGTAAGTGTGTGAGTGAGTGGAAGAGTGTATGCGTGTGAGTGAGTGGCAGAGTGTAAGTGTGTGAGTGAGTGGAAGAGTGTATGCGTGTGAGTGAGTGGCAGAGTGTATGTGTGTGAGTGAGTGAGTGGCAGAGTGTATGTGTGTGAGTGAGTGGCAGAGTGTATGTGTGTGAGTGAGTGAGTGGCAGAGTGTATGCGTGTGAGTGAGTGGCAGAGTGTATGTGTGTGAGTGAGTGGCAGAGTGTATGTGTGTGAGTGAGTGAGTGGCAGAGTGTATGTGTGTGAGTGAGTGGCAGAGTGTATGCGTGTGAGTGAGTGGCAGAGTGTAAGTGTGTGAGTGAGTGGAAGAGTGTATGCGTGTGAGTGAGTGGCAGAGTGTATGTGTGTGAGTGAGTGAGTGGCAGAGTGTATGTGTGTGAGTGAGTGGCAGAGTGTATGCGTGTGAGTGAGTGGCAGAGTGTAAGTGTGTGAGTGAGTGGCAGAGTGTAAGTGTGTGAGTGAGTGGCAGAGTGTATGTGAGTGAGTGAGTGGCAGAGTGTAAGTATGTGAGTGAGTGGCAGAGTGTAAGTGTGTGAGTGAGTGGTAGAGTGTATGCGTGTGAGTGAGTGGCAGAGTGTAAGTGTGTGAGTGAGTGGCAGAGTGTAAGTGTGTGAGTGAGTGGCAGAGTGTATGTGTGTGAGTGAGTGGCAGAGTGTAAGTATGTGAGTGAGTGGCAGAGTGTAAGTATGTGAGTGAATGGCAGAGTGTAAGTGTGTGAGTGAGTGGTAGAGTGTATGCGTGTGAGTGAGTGGCAGAGTGTATGTGTGTGAGTGAGTGAGTGAGTGGCAGAGTGTATGTGTGTGAGTGAGTGGCAGAGTGTAAGTATGTGAGTGAGTGGCAGAGTGTATGTGTTTGGGTGAGTGGCAGAGTGTATGTGTTTGGGTGAGTGGCAGAGTGTATGTGTTTGGGTGAGTAGCAGAGTGTTTGTGTTTGGGTGAGTGGCTTATATATTTTGTCATAATATTGGTGCTTCTGAGTGATTGTGGTTTTAATATTAAAATGCAGGGACTGTTATATTGTATATTCATTAACCAGATTTTTTTGAAGGGACCGAGCAGGGGGTCAGTGCAGAGCATACAGAGCAGGCAGTGCAGAGCATACAGAGAAGGGGGAAGTGCAGAGCATACAGAGCAAGCAGAGCAGGGGGGCAGTGCAGAGCATACAGAGCAGGCAGAGCATACAGAGCAGGGGGGGCAGTGCAGAGCATACAGAGCAGGCAGTGCAAAGCATACAGAGCAGGCAGAGCATACAGAGCAGGGGGCAGTGCAGAGCATACAGAGCAGGCAGTGCAGAGCATACAGAGCAGGCAGTGCAGAGCATACAAAGCAGGCAGAGCATACAGAGCAGGGGGCAGTGCAGAGCATACAGAGCAGGGGGCAGTGCAGAGCATACAGGGCAGTCAGTGCAGAGCATACAGCGCATACAGAGCAGGGGAGCAGGCAGTGCATACAGAGCAGGGGGTCTGTGCAGAGCATACAGAGCAGGCAGTGCATACAGAGCAGGGGGGCAGTGCAGTGCATACAGAGCAGGCAGTGCATACAGAGCAGGGGGAGCAGGCAGTGCATACAGAGCAGGCAGTGCATACAGAGCATGGGGAGCAGGCAGTACAGAGCAGGCAGAGCATACAGAGCAGGGGGCAGTGCAGAGCATACAGAGCAGGCAGTGGAAAGCATACAGAGCAGGCAGAGCATACAGAGCAGGGGGCAGTGCAGAGCATACAGAGCAGGCAGTGCAGAGCATACAGAGCAGGCAGTGCAGAGCATACAGAGCAGGCAGAGCATACAGAGCAGGGGGCAGCGCAGAGCATACAGAGCAGGCAGTGCAGAGCATACAGCGCATACAGAGCAGTGGAGCAGGCAGTGCATACAGAGCAGGGGGCAGTGCAGAGCATACAGAGCAGGCAGTGCATACAGAGCAGGGGGAGCAGGCAGTGCAGAGCATACAGAGCAGGCAGTGCAGAGCATACAGAGCAGTCAGTGCAGAGCATACAGCGCATACAGAGCAGGGGAGCAGGCAGTGCATACAGAGCAGGGGGTCTGTGCAGAGCATGTGTGTGTGGCGTAGTTAATGGGCTCCTGTATGTGGCATAGTTAAAGGGCTCCTGCGTGTGACATAATTTGAAGGGCTTCTGTATGTGGCATATTTAATGAGCCATCTGACTAGCATTACTAAGGAATCTGGCATGGTATTGGAGGAAATCCAGCGGAATGACACCCTGAGTTAACGTACCGGGTGACACCAACCCTAGTGCAATCTAAGTACTGTGGTAAATCCTGGGGCAAGTCCTGGGTGCCGGGGCAAGTCATGTGTGTGACTAAATGCTGGGATACGTACTAGGTTCTGGGGTAAGTGCTATGAGTGCAATCTGCAAGCTGTAGTAAAACCCGGGTGCTGGGGCAAGTTCTGTGACTGAAGTTTGGGTGCTGAGGTAAATCCTTGGACAAGTCATGGGTGCTGGGATAAGTCCTCTGAGTGCAATCTGCATGCTGGGGTAAGTCCTGTGAGTGCAGTCTGGGTGCTGGGGTAAGTCAATATAGCCACCCAGTATGTACACAAGGTTAAAGCTCACACAATTCCCTAATTATATATACCCCTGCACAGGGCAATTCATATAATCTTGTGTATTGGTGGCTATGTGTTGCTCTGTGCATGGGGTATATATCAGAGAAGTACGTTAGCTTTAATATTGTGTACAAACTGGGGGCATATATTGTATATACCAGTCTTTTCTATAAATAATACACTCTTCAAAAGCTGTAAAATGCATTATTTGTCCATTATGAACAAGAAAATAAATACGCAATTCTATGGGGCTGGTATAGTGACGTAATGCTATGGGGCTGGTATAGTGACGTAATGCTATGGGGCTGGTATAGTGACGTAATGCTATGGGGCTGGTATAGTGACGTAATGCTATGGGGCTGGTATAGTGACGTAATGCTATGGGGCTGGTATAGTGACGTAATGCTATGGGGCTGGTATAGTGACGTAATGCTATGGGGCTGGTATAGTGACGTAATGCTATGGGGCTGGTATAGTGACGTAATGCTATGGGGCTGGTATAGTGACGTAATGCTATGGGGCTGGTATAGTGACGTAATGCTATGGGGCTGGTATAGTGACGTAATGCTATGGGGCTGGTATAGTGACGTAATGCTATGGGGCTGGTATAGTGACGTAATGCTATGGGGCTGGTATAGTGACGTAATGCTATGGGGCTGGTATAGTGACGTAATGCTATGGGGCTGGTATAGTGACGTAATGCTATGGGGCTGGTATAGTGACGTAATGCTATGGGGCTGGTATAGTGACGTAATGCTATGGGGCTGGTATAGTGACGTAATGCTATGGGGCTGGTATAGTGACGTAATGCTATGGGGCTGGTATAGTGACGTAATGCTATGGGGCTGGTATAGTGACGTAATGCTATGGGGCTGGTATAGTGACGTAATGCTATGGGGCTGGTATAGTGACGTAATGCTATGGGGCTGGTATAGTGACGTAATGCTATGGGGCTGGTATAGTGACGTAATGCTATGGGGCTGGTATAGTGACGTAATGCTATGGGGCTGGTATAGTGACGTAATGCTATGGGGCTGGTATAGTGACGTAATGCTATGGGGCTGGTATAGTGACGTAATGCTATGGGGCTGGTATAGTGACGTAATGCTATGGGGCTGGTATAGTGACGTAATGCTATGGGGCTGGTATAGTGACGTAATGCTATGGGGCTGGTATACTATAATTTCCAGGGCTGGTTTTTATTCCCAGTCTGGCCCCTGTTTTATGCTCTGTACCAAGCGTATGTACATTTTTTGGCGCTTTATAAATAAAAGGTAATGTAATATATATTGATACCATCAGGCCCTTAACGCATTTGGACTTATATATGTCTTGGAACTATACTTCTATTCCGTTGCCTTCGTCTATCTTTCAGTTAATTGCCTGTCCGTACCCTCCGTTCATTTATTTCACAAACTACCGAATAAACTACTGGGTGGAATTGTCTGATTCTGAAAAAGATTTGTTTTAGTTTGACCTATTCTTATGAATGGGGACTCTATTCCGGTTTCTAGAATAGCAATAGCATTACATGTATTACATCTGAGAGTCAAATAGAACCGTCAAATACTGTGCTTACAGCGCACTTTGAAAAATTCTAATAGTTTTGGGTGCTAAATAGTACATTTGCGTCTTGCGGTGCACGTCATATCTGAGAGTCAAATAGAACAGTCCAATACTCTGCTTACAGCGCACTTTGAAAAATTCTGGCTACCTCCTCTGCCTCCTCCTCCAGCGCCGCTTCCACCTACACCGCCACGGTCACCGCCTCCTCAACCTATGGGTCACTTAGTATAAACTGAACGAGAATACCCTGCACTCCAACCCTCTCTCAAATGGATAATTCTGTTGATCCTCCTGGCAGCCATGCTTTAGATTTAGATTTATGTTCTTCCAAAGCTAAAATCAAAGATTCCATCTAGTGCTATTTTATGGCTCAGCTGTATTTGTAATTTGTATGTATTTTATGTTATTTCAAGTTATTTCCCTATCCATATTTGCTTGCAGGGCACTTGTCCTACTCTTACCCACATTTTACTTCCCTTTGCAGCCCTCTAGCCCTTTCCAGGACTTTTTTAGAGGCATTTTAGTGGCCAAAAGTCCGTGTCCCCATTGACTTCAATGGGGTTCAGGGTCAAGTTCGAGCACGGACCCGGACATTTTTTCCGAAGTTCGGTCAAACCTGCCGAAGCCGAACATCCAGGTGTCAACTCAACTCTGTTTATAATGTGTCAGTGACTCCAATAGTTTACTCCAACATCCATTGTTCTGTATTAACTGGTAAACTGATTATGTTGTGTACATTACTGTGTTTATTGTAATTAGGTCTACTCACTCTATGTTAATTCCTATTTGGTTTGCAGTCTGAATGTCTAATGTGTTCCTAGCCCCAGTTAGTATGTTTAGTCCCCCCCCCCCCCCTCCCCCATTGATATACTAATGACTGTGATGTCATGTTTGTGTCTTTTTATAAGTCTGTGTTGTTACACAAATAAAGTAGATCTCTGTTTAACCCCCAACACGGAGCTTGGTCTCGTACCTGGGGGTATGGGATTCGTATGATTTACTCTTGCGGCTGTTTGGTTCAGGAAGGATTTCGTATGGTTCCTGTTCGGCTAATTGGAACTGCTGTTAGCGGTATTAACCTCTCCTATACCGGGGTGTAACGTAACAGTTCTCCTTAGCTCAACGCTACATGTCTGCAGCTATTCCCAGAGGCTGCTTCGGAGAGTGCTTTCAGCCCCTCCCCCGCGCGCATACGGTCACCGCGGATGTGATCATATGCGCGTTAACACACAGTGAAAGCTGATCACTGCCTATGTGTGTAAAGTGCCTCGATAGAGCCATCATGCAGCACCTTGTGTGCCCCCCTGGGCACCGCGATGGTGCTATATTGGAGGAGCATGCTCCTCCAATACAGCATGCCCAGAGGAGAGCGACGGAAGAGAGAAAAAACAATCTCTTCCCTCGCTCTGAAACCGCTACTTGACTGCCCCTAGAGGCAGTTAGAAATAGAAAATTAAATAAATAACTTAATTAAATAAATCAATAAATTGAAAAAGCTAACCCTTGATCTACTAAACCTAGATCTAGGGTTAGGGTCATAAATAGGGTTATAATTAAGGTTACAGGGGTGTTCGGGTGAGTACACGGGTTAGATTAAGGGGTTCAGGTAAATTTAGGGTTGGAGTAAAAAGGTCACTGTAGAAGAAAATGGTTAGAAAACAAAAAAAACACTAATATTGTTTATTGCCCTATTACTTGAAAAAAAAAAACATAGGCAAACAGAAATATTGGTATTACTAGACTCAGGACAAATATTAGAAATATATAGACGGGGTATTATTTACAGTTTGTAATTGTTTAAAAAAAAAACAGGTCAAAGTTAGAAGTTAAAGTTTTTATGGCATTTTTTCATCATTTTTTTAAAATAGTAAATGATATCATATGATGAAAATAATTGTATCAAATGAAAGCCCTATCCGTCCTTTATAAAATTATATATAATTTGTGTGGGTGGACTGAACACAAAGAAAGAAATTCACAGTTCAGTAAACGTATGACAAAAATAATGGAATTCTGGTCTTCAAGGCACATCAAATGCAACATAGCACTCGGTCACTAAGGGGTTAATGTACATCACATGCAGCATAGCACTCGGTCACTAAGGGGTTAACTTATTAATCACTGATTCAACTTCTGATAATTTGATTTCCTTGTTTATTTATTTTTTAGAATGTGCCTTTACTGCTTCCGCTGGGAGGTTATTCCAGGTATCTACTACTTCTTACAGTGTCAGCCTTTACTGCTTCCGCTGGAATGTTATTCCAGGTATCTACTACTTCTTACAGTGTCAGCCTTTACTGCTTCCGCTGGAATGTTATTCCAGGTATCTACTACTCCTTACAGTGTCGGCCATTACTGCTTCTGCTGGAAGGTTATTCCAGGTATCTACTACTCCTTACAGTGTCAGCCTTTACTGCTTCCGCTGGGAGGTTACAGTGTCTGCCTTTACTGCTTCCCCTGGAAGGTTATTCCAGGTATCTACTACTTCTTACAGTGTCAGCCTTTACTGCTTCCGCTGGAATGTTATTCCAGGTATCTACTACTCCTTAGTGTCAGACTTTACTGCTTCCCCTGGAATGTTATTCCAGGTATCTACTACTCCTTAGTGTCAGACTTTACTGCTTCCCCTGGAAGGTTATTCCAGGTATCTACTACTTCTTACAGTGTCAGCCATTACTGCTTCCGCTGGGAGGTTATTCCAGGTATCTACTACTCCTTACAGTGTCAGCCTTCGTTACTGCTTCGACTGGAAGGTTATTCCAGGTATCTACTACTCTTTACAGTGTCAGCCATTACTGCTTCCGCTGGAAGGTTATTCCAGGGATCTACTGCTCTTTACAGCGTCAGCCATTACTGCTTCCACTGGGAGGATATTCCAGGTATCTACTACTCTTTACAGCGTGAGCCTTTACTGCTTCCGCTGGAAGGTTATTCCAGGTACCTACTACTCCTTACAGTGTCAGCTTTTACTGCTTCCGCTGCAAGGTTATTTCGGGTATCTACTACACCTTACAGTGTCAGCCTTTACTGCTTCCGCTGGAAGGTTATTCCAGGTATCTACTACTCCTTACAGTGTCAGCCTTTACTGCTTCCGCTGGGAGTTTATTCCAGGTATCTACTACTCTTTACAGTGTCAGCCATTACTGCTTCCGCTGGGAGGTTGTTCCAGGTATCTACTACTGTTTACAGTGTCAGCCATTACTGCTTCCGCTTGAAGGTTATTCCAGGTACCTACTACTCTTTACAGTGTCAGCGATTACTGCTTCCGCTGGGAGGTTGTTCCAGGTATCTACTACTGTTTACAGTGTCAGCCATTACTGCTTCCGCTGGAAGGTTATTCCAGGTACCTACTACTTTTTACAGTGTCAGCCTTTACTGCTTCCGCTGGGAGGTTATTCCAGGTATCTACTACTCTTTACAGTGTCAGCCTTTACTGCTTCTGCTGGAAGGTTATTCCAGGTATCTACTACTCCTTACAGCAGCAGCCATTACTGCTTCCGCTGGGAGGTTATTCCAGGTACCTACTACTCCTTACAGTGTCAGCCATTACTGCTTCTGCTGGAAGGTTATTCCAGGTACCTACTACTCCTTACAGCGTCAGCCTTTACTGCTTCCGCTGGGAGGTTATTCCAGGTATCTACTACTCCTTACAGCGTCAGCCATTACTGCTTCCGCTGGGAGGTTATTCCAGGTACCTACTACTCATTACAGTGTCAGCCTTTACTGCTTCCGCTGGGAGGTTATTCCAGGTACCTACTACTCATTACAGTGTCAGCCTTTACTGCTTCCGCTGGAAGCTTATTCCAGGTACCTACTACTCCTTACAGTGTCAGCCATTACTGCTTCCGCTGGAAGCTTATTCCAGGTACCTACTACTCTTTACAGCATCAGCCATTACTGCTTCCGCTGGGAGGTTATTCCAGGTACCTACTACATTACTATGTGTAAATGATAAGTAGTTCTATCACATAGTTTGCCCCTGTTGATCTGAGCCTCACTGTCAGACCTGGAAGGTGTTTATTTATGTAGATATACGAGGTCACCCATTCATGCATACAGAGCAGGGGGAGCAGGCAGTGCAGAGCATACAGAGCAGGGGGAGCAGGCAGTGCAGAGCATACCGAGCAGGGGGAGCAGGCAGTGCAGAGCATATAGTGCATACAGAGCAGGCAGTGCAGAGCATATAGTGCATACAGAGCAGGGGGAGCAGGCAGTGCATACAGAGCAGGGGAGCAGGCAGTGCATACAGAGCAGGGGGTCAGGCAGTGCAGAGCAGGCAGGGGGGCACTGCAGAGCATACCGAGCAGGGGGAGCAGGCAGTGCAGAGCATATAGTGCATACAGAGCAGGCAGTGCATACAGAGCAGGGGGAGCAGGCAGTGCATACAGAGAAGGGGGCAGTGCAGAGCATACAGAGCAGGGGGAGCAGGCAGTACAGAGCCGAGCATATAGTGCATACAGAGCAGGCAGTGCATACAGAGCAGGGGAGCAGGCAGTGCATACAGAGCAGGGGGTCAGGCAGTGCAGAGCAGGCAGGGGGGCACTGCAGAGCATACCGAGCAGGGGGAGCAGGCAGTGCAGAGCATATAGTGCATACAGAGCAGGCAGTGCATACAGAGCAGGGGGAGCAGGCAGTGCATACAGAGAAGGGGGCAGTGCAGAGCATACAGAGCAGGGGGCAGTGCAGAGCATACAGAGCAGGGGGCAGTGCAGAGCATACAGAGCAGGGGGAGCAGGCAGTACAGAGCAGAGCATATAGTGCATACAGAGCAGGCAGTGCATACAGAGCAGGGGGAGCAGGCAGTACAGAGCAGAGCATATAGTGCATACAGAGCAGGCAGTGCATACAGAGCAGGGGGTCAGGCAGTGCATACAGAGAAGGGGGCAGTGCAGAGCATACAGAGCAGGGGGAGCAGGCAGTACAGAGCAGGGCATATAGTGCATACAGAGCAGGGCATATAGTGCATACAGAGCAGGGGGAGGAGGCAGTGCAGAGCAGGGGGAGGAGGAGGAGGCAGTGCAGAGCAGGGGGAGGAGGAGGCAGCCTTCTTCCTGTCTGGGCGGTTCTTCTGTCAGATGTCACAGTTGCTCCTTTACAACCTTAGACTGTGAGTATTATTGTGTTTACTGTGATTATCAATACCCCCTATACTATATATACTGGGACTATCAATGCCCCCTATACTATATATACTGGGACTATCAATACCCCCTATACTATATATACTGGGACTATCAATACCCCCTATACTATATATACTGGGACTATCAATACCCCCTATACTATATATACTGGGACTATCAATGCCCCCTATACTATATATACTGGGACTATCAATACCCCCTATACTATATATACTGAGACTATCAATACCCTCTATACTATATATACTGGGACTATCAATGCCCCCTATACTATATATACTGAGACTATCAATACCCTCTATACTATATATACTGGGACTATCAATACCCCCTATACTATATATACTGGGACTATCAACACCCCCTATACTATATATACTGGGACTATCAACACCCCCTATACTATATATACTGGGACTATCAATGTCCCCCATACTATATATACTGGGACTATCAATGTCCCTATACTATATATACTGGGACTATCAATGTCCCCTATACTATATATACTGGGACTATCAACACCCCCTATACTATATATACTGGGACTGTCAATGCCCCCTATACTATATATACTGGGACTATCAATGCCCCCTATACTATATATACTGGGACTATCAATGCCCCCTATACTATATATGCTGGGACTATCAATGCCCCCTATACTATATATACTGGGACTATCAATACCCCCTATACTATATATACTGGGGTTATCAATACCCTCTATACTATATATACTGGGACTATCAATGCCCCCTATACTATATATACTGGGACTATCAATACCCTCTATACTATATATACTGGGACTATCAATACCCCCTATACTATATATACTGAGACTATCAATACCCTCTATACTATATATACTGGGACTATCAATGCCGCCTATACTATATATACTGGGACTATCAATGCCCCCTATACTATATATACTGGGACTATCAATGCCCCCTATACTATATATACTAGGGCTATCAATGTCCCCCATACTATATTTGCTGGGATTATCAATGCCCCCTATACTATATATACTGGGACTATCAATGCCCCCTATACTATATATACTGGGACTATCAATACCCCCTATACTATATATACTGGGACTATCAATACCCTCTATACTATATATACTGGGACTATCAATGTCCCTATACTATATATACTGGGACTATCAATGTCCCTATACTATATATACTGGGACTATCAATGCCCCCTATACTATATATACTGGGACTATCAATAACCCCCATACTATATATACTGGGACTATCAATAACCCCCATACTATATATACTGGGACTATCAATGCCCCCTATACTATATATACTGGGACTATCAATAACCCCCATACTATATATACTGGGACTATCAATGCCCCCTATACTATATATACTGGGACTATCAATGCCCCCTATACTATATATGCTGGGACTATCAATGCCCCCTATACTATATATACTGGGACTATCAATACCCCCTATACTATATATACTGGGATTATCAATACCCTCTATACTATATTTACTGGGACTATCAATGCCCCCTATACTATATATACTGGGACTATCAATACCCTCTATACTATATATACTGGGACTATCAATACCCCCTATACTATATATACTGAGACTATCAATACCCTCTATACTATATATACTGGGACTATCAATGCCGCCTATACTATATATACTGGGACTATCAATGCCCCCTATACTATATATACTGGGACTATCAATGCCCCCTATACTATATATACTAGGGCTATCAATGTCCCCTATACTATATATGCTGGGATTATCAATGCCCCCTATACTATATATGCTGGGACTATCAATGCCCCCTATACTATATATGCTGGGACTATCAATGCCCCCTATACTATATATGCTGGGATTATCAATGCCCCCTATACTATATATACTGGGACTATCAATACCCTCTATACTATATATACTGGGACTATCAATGCCCCCTATACTATATATACTGGGACTATCAATGCCCCCTATACTATATATACTAGGACTATCAATGTCCCCTATACTATATATACTGGGACTATCAATGCCCCCTATACTATATATGCTGGGACTATCAATGCCCCCTATACTATATATGCTGGGACTATCAATGCCCCCTATACTATATATGCTGGGACTATCAATGCCCCCTATACTATATATACTGGCACTATCAATACCCTCTATACTATATATACTGGGACTATCAATGTCCCTATACTATATATGCTGGCACTATCAATGCGCCCTATACTATATATACTGGGACTATCAATGCCCCCTATACTATATATACTGGGACTATCAATGCCCCCTATACTATATATACTGGGACTATCAATACCCCCTATTCTATATATACTGGGACTATCAATGCCCCCTATACTATATATACTGGGACTATCAACACCCCCTATACTATATATACTGGGACTATCAATACCCCCTATTCTTTATATACTGGGACTATCAACACCCCCTATACTATATATACTGGGACTATCAACACCCCCTATACTATATATACTGGGACTATCAACACCCCCTATACTATATATACTGGGACTATCAACACCCCCTATACTATATATACTGGGACTATCAACGCCCCCTATACTATATATACTGGGACTATCAATGCCCCCTATACTATATATACTGGCACTATCAATACCCCCCCTTATTATATATGCTGTGATTATCAATAAGTGCAGGGAGGTTATTAATGGAGTGTGTGTGTGTGAGTGAGTGCGTGTGTAAGTGCAGGGGGTTTATTAGTTGAGTGTGTGTGTGTGAGTGAGTGCGTGTGTAAGTGCAGGGGGGTTTATTAGTGGAGTGTGAGCCGGTGGGGGGGGGGGGGTGGTGGTGGTATTAATGAAGTGTCAGTGCAGGGGGGTTATTAGTGGAGTGTGTGCGGGCAGGGGGGGGGTATTAATGAAGTGTCAGTGCAGGTGTGTTATTAGTGGAGTGTGTGCGGGCAGGGGGGGGGTATTAATGAAGTGTCAGTGCAGGTGTGTTATTAGTGGAGTGTGTGCGGGCAGGGGGGGGGTATTAATGAAGTGTCAGTGCAGGTGTGTTATTAGTGGAGTGTGTGCGGGCAGGGGGGGGGTATTAATGAAGTGTCAGTGCAGGTGTGTTATTAGTGGAGTGTGTGCGGGCAGGGGGGGGGGTATTAATGAAGTGTCAGTGCAGGTGTGTTATTAGTGGAGTGTGTGCGGGCAGGGGGGGGGTATTAATGAAGTGTCAGTGCAGGTGTGTTATTAGTGGAGTGTGTGCGGGCAGGGGGGGGGGTATTAATGAAGTGTCAGTGCAGGTGTGTTATTAGTGGAGTGTGTGCGGGCAGGGGGGGGGTATTAATGAAGTGTCAGTGCAGGTGTGTTATTAGTGGAGTGTGTGCGGGCAGGGGGGGGGGTATTAATGAAGTGTCAGTGCAGGTGTGTTATTAGTGGAGTGTGTGCGGGCAGGGGGGGGGGTATTAATGAAGTGTCAGTGCAGGGGGGTTATTAGTGGAGTGTGTGCGGGCAGGGGGGGTATTAATGAAGTGTCAGTGCAGGTGTGTTATTAGTGGAGTGTGTGCGGGCAGGGGGGGGTATTAATGAAGTGTCAGTGCAGGTGTGTTATTAGTGGAGTGTGTGCGGGCAGGGGGGGGTATTAATGAAGTGTCAGTGCAGGTGTGTTATTAGTGGAGTGTGTGCGGGCAGGGGGGGGTATTAATGAAGTGTCAGTGCAGGTGTGTTATTAGTGGAGTGTGTGCGGGCAGGGGGGGGTATTAATGAAGTGTCAGTGCAGGTGTGTTATTAGTGGAGTGTGTGCGGGCAGGGGGGGGGGTATTAATGAAGTGTCAGTGCAGGTGTGTTATTAGTGGAGTGTGTGCGGGCAGGGGGGGGTATTAATGAAGTGTCAGTGCAGGTGTGTTATTAGTGGAGTGTGTGCAGGCAGGGGGGGGGTATTAATGAAGTGTCAGTGCAGGGGGGTTATTAGTGGAGTGTGTGCGGGCAGGGGGGGGTATTAATGAAGTGTCAGTGCAGGTGTGTTATTAGTGGAGTGTGTGCAGGCAGGGGGGGGGTATTAATGAAGTGTCAGTGCAGGGGGGTTATTAGTGGAGTGTGTGCGGGCAGGGGGGGGTATTAATGAAGTGTCAGTGCAGGTGTGTTATTAGTGGAGTGTGTGCGGGCAGGGGGGGTATTAATGAAGTGTCAGTGCAGGGGGGTTATTAGTGGAGTGTGTGTGGGCAGGGGGGGTATTAATGAAGTGTCAGTGCAGGTGTGTTATTAGTGGAGTGTGTGCGGGCAGGGGGGGGGTATTAATGAAGTGTCAGTGCGGGGGGGGGTATTAATGAAGTGTCAGTGCAGGTGTGTTATTAGTGGAGTGTGTGCGGGCAGGGGGGGGGGTATTAATGAAGTGTCAGTGCAGGGGGGGGGGGGTATTAATGAAGTGTCAGTGCAGGGGGGTTATTAGTGGAGTGTGTGCGGGCAGGGGGGGGGGTATTAATGAAGTGTCAGTGCAGGGGGGTTATTAGTGGAGTGTGTGCGGGCAGGGGGGGGGGTATTAATGAAGTGTCAGTGCAGGGGGGTTATTAGTGGAGTGTGTGCGGGCAGGGGGGGGGTATTAATGAAGTGTCAGTGCAGGGGGGTTATTAGTGGAGTGTGTGCGGGAGGGGGGGTATTAATGAAGTGTCAGTGCAGGTGTGTTATTAGTGGAGTGTGTGCGGGCAGGGGGGGGGTATTAATGAAGTGTCAGTGCAGGTGTGTTATTAGTGGAGTGTGTGCGGGCAGGGGGGGGGTATTAATGAAGTGTCAGTGCAGGTGTGTTATTAGTGGAGTGTGTGCGGGCAGGGGGGGGGGTATTAATTAAGTGTCAGTGCAGGGGGGGGGTATTAATGAAGTGTCAGTGCAGGGGGGTTATTAGTGGAGTGTGTGCGGGCAGGGGGGGTATTAATGAAGTGTCAGTGCAGGGGGGTTATTAGTGGAGTGTGTGCGGGCGGGGGGGGGGGTATTAATGAAGTGTCAGTGCAGGGGGGTTATTAGTGGAGTGTGTGCGGGCAGGGGGGGGGGTATTAATGAAGTGTCAGTGCAGGGGGGTTATTAGTGGAGTGTGTGCGGGCAGGGGGGGGTATTAATGAAGTGTCAGTGCAGGGGGGTTATTAGTGGAGTGTGTGCGGGCAGGGGGGGGGGGTATTAATGAAGTGTCAGTGCAGGGGGGTTATTAGTGGAGTGTGTGCGGGCAGGGGGGGGGGTATTAATGAAGTGTCAGTGCAGGGGGGTTATTAGTGGAGTGTGTGCGGGCAGGGGGGGGGTATTAATGAAGTGTCAGTGCAGGGGGGTTATTAGTGGAGTGTGTGCGGGCAGGGGGGGGTATTAATGAAGTGTCAGTGCAGGGGGGTTATTAGTGGAGTGTGTGCGGGCAGGGGGGGGGTATTAATGAAGTGTCAGTGCAGGGGGGTTATTAGTGGAGTGTGTGCGGGCAGGGGGGGGGTATTAATGAAGTGTCAGTGCAGGGGGGTTATTAGTGGAGTGTGTGCGGGCAGGGGGGGGTATTAATGAAGTGTCAGTGCAGGGGGGTTATTAGTGGAGTGTGTCCGGGCAGGGGGGGGGGTATTAATGAAGTGTCAGTGCAGGGGGGTTATTAGTGGAGTGTGTGCGGGCAGGGGGGGTATTAATGAAGTGTCAGTGCAGGGGGGGGGGTATTAATGAAGTGTCAGTGCAGGGGGGGGTATTAATGAAGTGTCAGTGCAGGGGGGGGGTTTTAATGAAGTGTCAGTGCAGGGGGGGTATTAATGAAGTGTCAGTGCAGGGGGGGTATTAATGAAGTGTCAGTGCAGGGGGGGTATTAATGAAGTGTCAGTGCAGGGGGGGGTATTAATGAAGTGTCAGTGCAGGGGGGGTATTAATGAAGTGTCAGTGCAGGGGGGGTATTAATGAAGTGTCAGTGCAGGGGGGGGGGTATTAATGAAGTGTCAGTGCAGGGGGGGGGTATTAATGAAGTGTCAGTGCAGGGGGGGGTATTAATGAAGTGTCAGTGCAGGGGGGGGTATTAATGAAGTGTCAGTGCAGGGGGGGGTATTAATGAAGTGTCAGTGCAGGGGGGGGGTATTAATGAAGTGTCAGTGCAGGGGGGGGGGGTATTAATGAAGTGTCAGTGCAGGGGGGGGTATTAATGAAGTGTCAGTGCAGGGGGGGTATTAATGAAGTGTCAGTGCAGGGGGGGTATTAATGAAGTGTCAGTGCAGGGGGGGGTATTAATGAAGTGTCAGTGCAGGTGTGTTATTAGTGGAGTGTGTGCGGGCAGGGGGGGGGGTATTAATGAAGTGTCAGTGCAGGGGGGGGGGTATTAATGAAGTGTCAGTGCAGGTGTGTTATTAGTGGAGTGTGTGCGGGCAGGGGGGGTATTAATGAAGTGTCAGTGCAGGGGGGTTATTAGTGGAGTGTGTGTGGGCAGGGGGGGTATTAATGAAGTGTCAGTGCAGGTGTGTTATTAGTGGAGTGTGTGCGGGCAGGGGGGGGGTATTAATGAAGTGTCAGTGCGGGGGGGGGTATTAATGAAGTGTCAGTGCAGGTGTGTTATTAGTGGAGTGTGTGCGGGCAGGGGGGGGGGTATTAATGAAGTGTCAGTGCAGGGGGGGGGGGTATTAATGAAGTGTCAGTGCAGGGGGGTTATTAGTGGAGTGTGTGCGGGCAGGGGGGGGGGTATTAATGAAGTGTCAGTGCAGGGGGGTTATTAGTGGAGTGTGTGCGGGCAGGGGGGGGGGTATTAATGAAGTGTCAGTGCAGGGGGGTTATTAGTGGAGTGTGTGCGGGCAGGGGGGGGGTATTAATGAAGTGTCAGTGCAGGGGGGTTATTAGTGGAGTGTGTGCGGGAGGGGGGGTATTAATGAAGTGTCAGTGCAGGTGTGTTATTAGTGGAGTGTGTGCGGGCAGGGGGGGGGTATTAATGAAGTGTCAGTGCAGGTGTGTTATTAGTGGAGTGTGTGCGGGCAGGGGGGGGGTATTAATGAAGTGTCAGTGCAGGTGTGTTATTAGTGGAGTGTGTGCGGGCAGGGGGGGGGGTATTAATTAAGTGTCAGTGCAGGGGGGGGGTATTAATGAAGTGTCAGTGCAGGGGGGTTATTAGTGGAGTGTGTGCGGGCAGGGGGGGTATTAATGAAGTGTCAGTGCAGGGGGGTTATTAGTGGAGTGTGTGCGGGCAGGGGGGGGGGGTATTAATGAAGTGTCAGTGCAGGGGGGTTATTAGTGGAGTGTGTGCGGGCAGGGGGGGGGGTATTAATGAAGTGTCAGTGCAGGGGGGTTATTAGTGGAGTGTGTGCGGGCAGGGGGGGGTATTAATGAAGTGTCAGTGCAGGGGGGTTATTAGTGGAGTGTGTGCGGGCAGGGGGGGGGGGTATTAATGAAGTGTCAGTGCAGGGGGGTTATTAGTGGAGTGTGTGCGGGCAGGGGGGGGGGTATTAATGAAGTGTCAGTGCAGGGGGGTTATTAGTGGAGTGTGTGCGGGCAGGGGGGGGGTATTAATGAAGTGTCAGTGCAGGGGGGTTATTAGTGGAGTGTGTGCGGGCAGGGGGGGTATTAATGAAGTGTCAGTGCAGGGGGGTTATTAGTGGAGTGTGTGCGTCCAGGGGGGGGGTATTAATGAAGTGTCAGTGCAGGGGGGTTATTAGTGGAGTGTGTGCGGGCAGGGGGGGGGTATTAATGAAGTGTCAGTGCAGGGGGGTTATTAGTGGAGTGTGTGCGGGCAGGGGGGGGTATTAATGAAGTGTCAGTGCAGGGGGGTTATTAGTGGAGTGTGTCCGGGCAGGGGGGGGGGTATTAATGAAGTGTCAGTGCAGGGGGGTTATTAGTGGAGTGTGTGCGGGCAGGGGGGGTATTAATGAAGTGTCAGTGCAGGGGGGGGGGTATTAATGAAGTGTCAGTGCAGGGGGGGGTATTAATGAAGTGTCAGTGCAGGGGGGGGGTTTTAATGAAGTGTCAGTGCAGGGGGGGTATTAATGAAGTGTCAGTGCAGGGGGGGTATTAATGAAGTGTCAGTGCAGGGGGGGGTATTAATGAAGTGTCAGTGCAGGGGGGGTATTAATGAAGTGTCAGTGCAGGGGGGGTATTAATGAAGTGTCAGTGCAGGGGGGGGGGTATTAATGAAGTGTCAGTGCAGGGGGGGGGTATTAATGAAGTGTCAGTGCAGGGGGGGGTATTAATGAAGTGTCAGTGCAGGGGGGGGTATTAATGAAGTGTCAGTGCAGGGGGGGGTATTAATGAAGTGTCAGTGCAGGGGGGGGGTATTAATGAAGTGTCAGTGCAGGGGGGGGGGTATTAATGAAGTGTCAGTGCAGGGGGGGGTATTAATGAAGTGTCAGTGCAGGGGGGGTATTAATGAAGTGTCAGTGCAGGGGGGGTATTAATGAAGTGTCAGTGCAGGGGGGGGTATTAATGAAGTGTCAGTGCAGGTGTGTTATTAGTGGAGTGTGTGCGGGCAGGGGGGGGGGTATTAATGAAGTGTCAGTGCAGGGGGGGGGGTATTAATGAAGTGTCAGTGCAGGTGTGTTATTAGTGGAGTGTGTGCGGGCAGGGGGGGGGTATTAATGAAGTGTCAGTGCAGGTGTGTTATTAGTGGAGTGTGTGCGGGCAGGGGGGGGGGTATTAATGAAGTGTCAGTGCAGGGGGGTTATTAGTGGAGTGTGTGCGGGCAGGGGGGGTATTAATGAAGTGTCAGTGCAGGTGTGTTATTAGTGGAGTGTGTGCGGGCAGGGGGGGGGTATTAATGAAGTGTCAGTGCAGGTGTGTTATTAGTGGAGTGTGTGCGGGCAGGGGGGGTATTAATGAAGTGTCAGTGCAGGTGTGTTATTAGTGGAGTGTGTGCGGGCAGGGGGGGGGTATTAATGAAGGGTCAGTGCAGGTGTGTTATTAGTGGAGTGTGTGCGGGCAGGGGGGGGGGTATTAATGAAGTGTCAGTGCAGGTGTGTTATTAGTGGAGTGTGTGCGGGCAGGGGGGGGTATTAATGAAGTTTCAGTGCAGGTGTGTTATTAGTGGAGTGTGTGCGGGCAGGGGGGGGTATTAATGAAGTGTCAGTGCAGGTGTGTTATTAGTGGAGTGTGTGCGGGCAGGGGGGGGGGTATTAATGAAGTGTCAGTGCAGGGGGGTTATTAGTGGAGTGTGTGCGGGCAGGGGGGGGGGTATTAATGAAGTGTCAGTGCAGGTGTGTTATTAGTGGAGTGTGTGCGGGCAGGGGGGGGTATTAATGAAGTGTCAGTGCAGGGGGGTTATTAGTGGAGTGTGTGCGGGCAGGGGGGGGTATTAATGAAGTGTCAGTGCAGGTGTGTTATTAGTGGAGTGTGTGCGGGTAGGGGGGGGGTATTAATTAAGTGTCAGTGCAGGGGGGGGGTATTAATGAAGTGTCAGTGCAGGGGGGTTATTAGTGGAGTGTGTGCGGGCAGGGGGGGGGGTATTAATGAAGTGTCAGTGCAGGGGGGTTATTAGTGGAGTGTGTGCGGGCAGGGGGGGGGGGTATTAATTAAGTGTCAGTGCAGGGGGGTTATTAGTGGAGTGTGTGCGGGCAGGGGGGGGTATTAATGAAGTGTCAGTGCAGGGGGGTTATTAGTGGAGTGTGTGCGGGCAGGGGGGGGGTATTAATGAAGTGTCAGTGCAGGGGGGTTATTAGTGGAGTGTGTGCGGGCAGGGGGGGTATTAATGAAGTGTCAGTGCAGGGGGGTTATTAGTGGAGTGTGTGCGGGCAGGGGGGGGTATTAATGAAGTGTCAGTGCAGGGGGGTTATTAGTGGAGTGTGAGCGGGCAGGGGGGGTTATTAATGAAGTGTCAGTGCAGGGGGGTTATTAGTGGAGTGTGTGCGGGCGGGGGGGGGTATTAATGAAGTGTCAGTGCAGGGGGGGGTATTAATGAAGTGTCAGTGCAGGGGGGGGTATTAATGAAGTGTCAGTGCAGGGGGGTTATTAGTGGAGTGTGTGCGGGCGGGGGGGGGGTATTAATGAAGTGTCAGTGCAGGGGGGGGGGTATTAATGAAGTGTCAGTGCAGGGGGGTTATTAGTGGAGTGTGTGCGGGCAGGGGGGGTATTAATGAAGTGTCAGTGCAGGGGGGTTATTAGTGGAGTGTGTGCGGGCAGGGGGGGGGGTATTAATGAAGTGTCAGTGCAGGGGGGTTATTAGTGGAGTGTGAGCGGGCAGGGGGGGTTATTAATGAAGTGTCAGTGCAGGGGGGTTATTAGAGGAAGTGTGTGCGGGCGGGGGGGGGTATTAATGAAGTGTCAGTGCAGGGGGGGGTATTAATGAAGTGTCAGTGCAGTGGGGGGTATTAATGAAGTGTCAGTGCAGTGGGGGGTATTAATGAAGTGTCAGTGCAGGGGGGTTATTAGTGGAGTGTGTGCGGGCGGGGGGGGGTATTAATGAAGTGTCAGTGCAGGGGGGGGTATTAATGAAGTGTCAGTGCAGGGGGGGGTATTAATGAAGTGTCAGTGCAGGGGGGGTATTAATGAAGTGTCAGTGCAGGGGGGGGGGGTATTAATGAAGTGTCAGTGCAGGGGGGGGGTATTAATGAAGTGTCAGTGCAGGGGGGGGGGTATTAATGAAGTGTCAGTGCAGGGGGGGGTATTAATGAAGTGTCAGTGCAGGGGGGGGGTATTAATGAAGTGTCAGTGCAGGGGGGGGGGTATTAATGAAGTGTCAGTGCAGGGGGGGGGTATTAATGAAGTGTCAGTGCAGGGGGGGGGTATTGATGAAGTGTCAGTGCAGGGGGGGGGGATTAATGAAGTGTCAGTGCAGGGGGGGTATTAATGAAGTGTCAGTGCAGGGGGGGGGGTATTAATGAAGTGTCAGTGCAGGGGGGGGGTATTAATGAAGTGTCAGTGCAGGGGGGGGGGTATTAATGAAGTGTCAGTGCAGGGGGGGGGTATTAATGAAGTGTCAGTGCAGGGGGGGGGGTATTAATGAAGTGTCAGTGCAGGGGGGGGGGTATTAATGAAGTGTCAGTGCAGGGGGGGGGGTATTAATGAAGTGTCAGTGCAGGGGGGGGGGTATTAATGAAGTGTCAGTGCAGGGGGGGGTATTAATGAAGTGTCAGTGCAGGGGGGGGTATTAATGAAGTGTCAGTGCAGGGGGGGGTATTAATGAAGTGTCAGTGCAGGGGGGGGGTATTAATGAAGTGTCAGTGCAGGGGGGGGGGGTATTAATGAAGTGTCAGTGCAGGGGGGGGGGTATTAATGAAGTGTCAGTGCAGGGGGGGGGGTATTAATGAAGTGTCAGTGCAGGGGGGGGGGTATTAATGAAGTGTCAGTGCAGGGGGGGGTATTAATGAAGTGTCAGTGCAGGGGGGGTATTAATGAAGTGTCAGTGCAGGGGGGGGTATTAATGAAGTGTCAGTGCAGGGGGGGGTATTAATGAAGTGTCAGTGCAGGGGGGGGGGTATTAATGAAGTGTCAGTGCAGGGGGGGGGGTATTAATGAAGTGTCAGTGCAGGGGGGGTATTAATGAAGTGTCAGTGCAGGGGGGGGTATTAATGAAGTGTCAGTGCAGGGGGGGGTATTAATGAAGTGTCAGTGCAGGGGGGGGGGTATTAATGAAGTGTCAGTGCAGGGGGGGGGTATTAATGAAGTGTCAGTGCAGGGGGGGGGGTATTAATGAAGTGTCAGTGCAGGGGGGGGTATTAATGAAGTGTCAGTGCAGGGGGGGGTATTAATGAAGTGTCAGTGCAGGGGGGGGTATTAATGAAGTGTCAGTGCAGGGGGGGGGGTATTAATGAAGTGTCAGTGCAGGGGGGGGGGGGGTATTAATGAAGTGTCAGTGCAGGGGGGGGGGTATTAATGAAGTGTCAGTGCAGGGGGGGGGGGTATTAATGAAGTGTCAGTGCAGGGGGGGGGGTATTAATGAAGTGTCAGTGCAGGGGGGGGTATTAATGAAGTGTCAGTGCAGGGGGGGTATTAATGAAGTGTCAGTGCAGGGGGGGGGTATTAATGAAGTGTCAGTGCAGGGGGGGGGGGGTATTAATGAAGTGTCAGTGCAGGGGGGGGGGTATTAATGAAGTGTCAGTGCAGGGGGGGGGTATTAATGAAGTGTCAGTGCAGGGGGGGGGGTATTAATGAAGTGTCAGTGCAGGGGGGGGGTATTAATGAAGTGTCAGTGCAGGGGGGGGGGTATTAATGAAGTGTCAGTGCAGGGGGGGGGGTATTAATGAAGTGTCAGTGCAGGGGGGGGGGGGTATTAATGAAGTGTCAGTGCAGGGGGGGGGGGGTATTAATGAAGTGTCAGTGCAGGTTTCAGCTCCCTGTGTTGTCTGATTGGCTGGGAAATTCCCATGAAATCCATCCTCACAGTCCAGCCTGCACCGCCTGACTCACTGTGTATCATGTGCACTGACCCCCTGCACTACATTACTCTGATTATACCACCAGCAGACTGCTGGATAATAGCTCTAGCAGTGGGCAAACATGCTCTGTATGGCTCTATCAGGGGAGGACATGTTGTTTACAATCTTTGCTCTGTATAGCTCTATCAGGGGTGGACATGTTGTTTAAAATCTTTGCTCTGTATAGCTCTATCAGGGGGCAGACATGTTGTTTAGAATCGTTGCTCTGTATAGCTCTATCAGGGGGCAGACATGTTGTTTACAATCTTTGCTCTGTATAGCTCTATCAGGGGTGGACATGTTGGTTAGAATCTTTGCTCTGTATAGCTCTATCAGGGGAGGACATGTTGTTTACAATCTTTGCTCTGTATAGCTCTATCAGGGGTGGACATGTTGTTTAAAATCTTTGCTCTGTATAGCTCTATCAGGGGGCAGACATGTTGTTTAGAATCGTTGCTCTGTATAGCTCTATCAGGGGGCAGACATGTTGTTTAGAATCGTTACTCTGTATAGCTCTATCAGGGGGCGTACATGTTGTTTAGAATCGTTGCTCTGTATAGCTCTATCAGGGGGCAGACATGTTGTTTAGAATCGTTGCTCTGTATAGCTCTATCAGGGGCAGACATGTTGTTTAGAATCGTTGTTCTGTATAGCTCTATCAGGGGGCAGACATGTTGTTTAGAATCTTTGCTCTGTATAGCTCTATCAGGGGGCAGACATGTTGTTTAGAATCGTTGCTCTGTATAGCTCTATCAGGGGGCGGACATGTTGTTTAGAATCGTTGCTCTGTATAGCTCTATCAGGGGGCAGACATGTTGTTTAGAATCGTTGCTCTGTATAGCTCTATCAGGGGGCAGACATGTTGTTTAGAATCGTTGTTCTGTATAGCTCTATCAGGGGGCAGACATGTTGTTTAGAATCGTTGTTCTGTATAGCTCTATCAGGGGGCAGACATGTTGTTTAGAATCGTTGTTCTGTATAGCTCTATCAGGGGGCAGACATGTTGTTTAGAATCGTTGCTCTGTATAGCTCTATCAGGGGGCAGAGATGTTGTTAATGTTGCTCTGTATAGCTCTATCAGGGGGCAGACATGTTGTTTAGAATTGTTGCTCTGTATAGCTCTATCAGGGGGCGGACATGTTTAGAATCGTTGCTCTGTAATGCTCTATCAGGGGGCAGAGATGTTGTTTAGAATCGTTGCTCTGTATAGCTCTATCAGGGGGCAGAGATGTTGTTAATGTTGCTCTGTATAGCTCTATCAGGGGGCAGACATGTTGTTTAGAATCGTTGCTCTTTATAGCTCTATCAGGGGGCGGACATGTTTAGAATCATTGCTCTGTATAGCTCTATCAGGGGGCGGACATGTTGTTTAGAATCGTTGCTCTGTATAGCTCTATCAGAGGGCAGACATGTTGTTTAGAATCGTTGCTCTGTATAGCTCTATCAGGGGGCGGACATGTTGTTTAGAATCGTTGCTCTGTATAGCTCTATCAGGAGGCAGACATGTTGTTTAGAATCGTTGTTCTGTATAGCTCTATCAGGGGGCAGACATGTTTAGAATCGTTGCTCTGTATAGCTCTATCAGGGGGCAGACATGTTGTTTAGAATCGTTGCTCTGTATAGCTCTATCAGGGGGCAGAGATGTTGTTAATGTTGCTCTGTATAGCTCTATCAGGGGGAGGACATGTTGTTTAGAATAGTTGCTCTGTATAGCTCTATCAGGGGGTGGACATGTTTAGAATCGTTGCTCTGTAATGCTCTATCAGGGGGCGGACATGTTTAGAATCGTTGCTCTGTATAGCTCTATCCGGGGGCGGACATGTTGTTTAGAATCGTTGCTCTGTATAGCTCTATCAGGGGGCGGACATGTTGTTTAGAATCTTTGCTCTGTATAGCTCTATCAGGGGGCAGACATGTTGTTTAGAATCGTTGCTCTTTATAGCTCTATCAGGGGGCGGACATGTTGTTTAGAATCGTTGCTCTTTATAGCTCTATCAGGGGGCGGACATGTTTAGAATCGTTGCTCTGTATAGCTCTATCAGGGGGCGGACATGTTTAGAATCGTTGCTCTGTATAGCTCTATCAGGGGGCAGACATGTTGTTTAGAATCGTTGCTCTGTATAGCTCTATCAGGGGGCAGAGATGTTGTTAATGTTGCTTTGTATAGCTCTATCAGGGGGCAGACATGTTGTTTAGAATCGTTGCTCTGTATAGCTCTATCAGGGGGAGGACATGTTGTTTAGAATCGTTGCTCTGTATAGCTCTATCAGGGGGCGGACATGTTTAGAATCGTTGCTCTGTAATGCTCTATCAGGGGGCGGACATGTTTAGAATCGTTGCTCTGTATAGCTCTATCCGGGGGCGGACATGTTTAGAATCGTTGCTCTGTATAGCTCTATCAGGGGGCGGACATGTTGTTTAGAATCGTTGCTCTGTATAGCTCTATCAGGGGGCGGACATGTTGTTTAGAATCTTTGCTCTGTATAGCTCTATCAGGGGGCAGACATGTTGTTTAGAATCGTTGCTCTTTATAGCTCTATCAGGGGGCGGACATGTTGTTTAGAATCGTTGCTCTTTATAGCTCTATCAGGGGGCGGACATGTTTAGAATCGTTGCTCTGTATAGCTCTATCAGGGGGCGGACATGTTTAGAACCTTTGCTCTGTATAGCTCTATCAGGGGGCGGACATGTTGTTTAGAATCTTTGCTCTGTATAGCTCTATCAGGGGTGGACATGTTGGTTAGAATCTTTGCTCTGTATAGCTCTATCAGGGGAGGACATGTTGTTTACAATCTTTGCTCTGTATAGCTCTATCAGGGGTGGACATGTTGTTTAAAATCTTTGCTCTGTATAGCTCTATCAGGGGGCAGACATGTTGTTTAGAATCGTTGCTCTGTATAGCTCTATCAGGGGGCAGACATGTTGTTTAGAATCGTTACTCTGTATAGCTCTATCAGGGGGCGTACATGTTGTTTAGAATCGTTGCTCTGTATAGCTCTATCAGGGGGCAGACATGTTGTTTAGAATCGTTGCTCTGTATAGCTCTATCAGGGGCAGACATGTTGTTTAGAATCGTTGTTCTGTATAGCTCTATCAGGGGGCAGACATGTTGTTTAGAATCTTTGCTCTGTATAGCTCTATCAGGGGGCAGACATGTTGTTTAGAATCGTTGCTCTGTATAGCTCTATCAGGGGGCGGACATGTTGTTTAGAATCGTTGCTCTGTATAGCTCTATCAGGGGGCAGACATGTTGTTTAGAATCGTTGCTCTGTATAGCTCTATCAGGGGGCAGACATGTTGTTTAGAATCGTTGTTCTGTATAGCTCTATCAGGGGGCAGACATGTTGTTTAGAATCGTTGTTCTGTATAGCTCTATCAGGGGGCAGACATGTTGTTTAGAATCGTTGTTCTGTATAGCTCTATCAGGGGGCAGACATGTTGTTTAGAATCGTTGCTCTGTATAGCTCTATCAGGGGGCAGAGATGTTGTTAATGTTGCTCTGTATAGCTCTATCAGGGGGCAGACATGTTGTTTAGAATTGTTGCTCTGTATAGCTCTATCAGGGGGCGGACATGTTTAGAATCGTTGCTCTGTAATGCTCTATCAGGGGGCAGAGATGTTGTTTAGAATCGTTGCTCTGTATAGCTCTATCAGGGGGCAGAGATGTTGTTAATGTTGCTCTGTATAGCTCTATCAGGGGGCAGACATGTTGTTTAGAATCGTTGCTCTTTATAGCTCTATCAGGGGGCGGACATGTTTAGAATCATTGCTCTGTATAGCTCTATCAGGGGGCGGACATGTTGTTTAGAATCGTTGCTCTGTATAGCTCTATCAGAGGGCAGACATGTTGTTTAGAATCGTTGCTCTGTATAGCTCTATCAGGGGGCGGACATGTTGTTTAGAATCGTTGCTCTGTATAGCTCTATCAGGAGGCAGACATGTTGTTTAGAATCGTTGTTCTGTATAGCTCTATCAGGGGGCAGACATGTTTAGAATCGTTGCTCTGTATAGCTCTATCAGGGGGCAGACATGTTGTTTAGAATCGTTGCTCTGTATAGCTCTATCAGGGGGCAGAGATGTTGTTAATGTTGCTCTGTATAGCTCTATCAGGGGGAGGACATGTTGTTTAGAATAGTTGCTCTGTATAGCTCTATCAGGGGGTGGACATGTTTAGAATCGTTGCTCTGTAATGCTCTATCAGGGGGCGGACATGTTTAGAATCGTTGCTCTGTATAGCTCTATCCGGGGGCGGACATGTTGTTTAGAATCGTTGCTCTGTATAGCTCTATCAGGGGGCGGACATGTTGTTTAGAATCTTTGCTCTGTATAGCTCTATCAGGGGGCAGACATGTTGTTTAGAATCGTTGCTCTTTATAGCTCTATCAGGGGGCGGACATGTTGTTTAGAATCGTTGCTCTTTATAGCTCTATCAGGGGGCGGACATGTTTAGAATCGTTGCTCTGTATAGCTCTATCAGGGGGCGGACATGTTTAGAATCGTTGCTCTGTATAGCTCTATCAGGGGGCAGACATGTTTAGAATCGTTGCTCTGTATAGCTCTATCAGGGGGCAGAGATGTTGTTAATGTTGCTTTGTATAGCTCTATCAGGGGGCAGACATGTTGTTTAGAATCGTTGCTCTGTATAGCTCTATCAGGGGGAGGACATGTTGTTTAGAATCGTTGCTCTGTATAGCTCTATCAGGGGGCGGACATGTTTAGAATCGTTGCTCTGTAATGCTCTATCAGGGGGCGGACATGTTTAGAATCGTTGCTCTGTATAGCTCTATCCGGGGGCGGACATGTTTAGAATCGTTGCTCTGTATAGCTCTATCAGGGGGCGGACATGTTGTTTAGAATCGTTGCTCTGTATAGCTCTATCAGGGGGCGGACATGTTGTTTAGAATCTTTGCTCTGTATAGCTCTATCAGGGGGCAGACATGTTGTTTAGAATCGTTGCTCTTTATAGCTCTATCAGGGGGCGGACATGTTGTTTAGAATCGTTGCTCTTTATAGCTCTATCAGGGGGCGGACATGTTTAGAATCGTTGCTCTGTATAGCTCTATCAGGGGGCGGACATGTTTAGAACCTTTGCTCTGTATAGCTCTATCAGGGGGCGGACATGTTGTTTAGAATCTTTGCTCTGTATAGCTCTATCAGGGGCGGACATGTTGGTTAGAATCTTTGCTCTGTATAGCTCTATCAGGGGGTGGACATGTTGTTTAGAATCGTTGCTCTGTATAGCTCTATCAGGGAGCGGACATGTTTAGAATCGTTGCTCTGTATAGCTCTATCAGGGGGCGGACATGTTTAGAATCGTTGCTCTGTATAGCTCTATCAGGGGGCGGACATGTTGTTTAGAATCGTTGCTCTGTATAGCTCTATCAGGGGGCGGACATGTTTAGAATCGTTGCTCTGTATAGCTCTATCAGGGGGCGGACATGTTTAGAATCTTTGCTCTGTATAGCTCTATCAGGGGGCGGACATGTTTAGAATCTTTGCTCTGTATAGCTCTATCAGGGGCAGACATGTTGTTTAGAATCGTTGCTCTGTATAGCTCTATCAGGGGGCAGACATGTTTAGAATCGTTGCTCTGTATAGCTCTATCAGGGGGCGGACATGTTGTTTAGAATCGTTGCTCTGTATAGCTCTATCAGGGGGTGGACATGTTGTTTAGAATCGTTGCTCTGTATAGCTCTATCAGGGGGCGGACATGTTTAGAATCGTTGCTCTGTATAGCTCTATCAGGGGGCAGACATGTTTAGAATCGTTGCTCTGTATAGCTCTATCAGGGGGCAGACATGTTTAGAATCGTTGCTCTGTATAGCTCTATCAGGGGGCGGACATGTTTAGAATCGTTGCTCTGTATAGCTCTATCAGGGGGCGGACATGTTTAGAATCGTTGCTCTGTATAGCTCTATCAGGGGGCGGACATGTTTAGAATCATTGCTCTGTTTAGCTCTATCAGGGGGTGGACATGTTTAGAATCGTTGCTCTGTATAGCTCTATCAGGGGGTGGACATGTTTAGAATCGTTGCTCTGTATAGCTCTATCAGGGGGCGGACATGTTTAGAATCGTTGCTCTGTATAGCTCTATCCGGGGGCGGACATGTTGTTTAGAATGTTTGCTCTGTATAGCTCTATCAGGGGGCGGACATGTTTAGAATCGTTGCTCTGTATAGCTCTATCCGGGGGCGGACATGTTGTTTAGAATCGTTGCTCTGTATAGCTCTATCAGGGGGCGGACATGCTGTTTAGAATCTTTGCTCTGTATAGCTCTATCAGGGGGAGGACATGTTGTTTAGAATCTTTGCTCTGTATAGCTCTATCAGGGGGCGGACATGTTGTTTAGAATCGTTGCTCTGTATAGCTCTATCCGGGGGCGGACATGTTGTTTAGAATCTTTGCTCTGTATAGCTCTATCAGGGGACAGACATGTTGTTTAGAATCTTTGCTCTGTATAGCTCTATCCGGGGGCGGACATGTTGTTTAGAATCTTTGCTCTGTATAGCTCTATCAGGGGGCGGACATGTTTAGAATCTTTGCTCTGTATAGCTCTATCAGGGGGCGGACATGTTGTTTAGAATCTTTGCTCTGTATAGCTCTATCCGGGGGCAGACATGTTTAGAATCGTTGCTCTGTATAGCTCTATCAGGGGGCGGACATGTTGTTTAGAATCGTTGCTCTGTATAGCTCTATCAGGGGGTGGACATGTTGTTTAGAATCGTTGCTCTGTATAGCTCTATCAGGGGGCGGACATGTTTAGAATCTTTGCTCTGTATAGCTCTATCAGGGGGCGGACATGTTTAGAATCTTTGCTCTGTATAGCTCTATCAGGGGCAGACATGTTGTTTAGAATCGTTGCTCTGTATAGCTCTATCAGGGGGCGGACATGTTTAGAATCGTTGCTCTGTATAGCTCTATCAGGGGGCGGACATGTTGTTTAGAATCGTTGCTCTGTATAGCTCTATCAGGGGGTGGACATGTTGTTTAGAATCGTTGCTCTGTATAGCTCTATCAGGGGGCGGACATGTTTAGAATCGTTGCTCTGTATAGCTCTATCAGGGGGCGGACATGTTGTTTAGAATCGTTGCTCTGTATAGCTCTATCAGGGGGCGGACATGTTTAGAATCGTTGCTCTGTATAGCTCTATCAGGGGGCGGACATGTTTAGAATCGTTGCTCTGTATAGCTCTATCAGGGGCGGACATGTTTAGTATCGTTGCTCTGTATAGCTCTATCAGGGGGCGGACATGTTTAGAATCGTTGCTCTGTATAGCTCTATCAGGGGGCAGACATGTTGTTTAGAATCGTTGCTCTGTATAGCTCTATCAGGGGGTGGACATGTTTAGAATCGTTGCTCTGTATAGCTCTATCAGGGGGAGTACATGTTGTTTAGAATCGTTGCTCTGTATAGCTCTATCAGGGGGAGGACATGTTGTTTAGAATCGTTGCTCTGTATAGCTCTATCAGGGGGCGGACATGTTGTTTAGAATCGTTGCTCTGTATAGCTCTATCAGGGGGCAGACATGTTTAGAATCGTTGCTCTGTATAGCTCTATCAGGGGGCAGACATGTTTAGAATCGTTGCTCTGTATAGCTCTATCAGGGGGCGGACATGTTTAGAATCGTTGCTCTGTATAGCTCTATCAGGGGGCGGACATGTTTAGAATCGTTGCTCTGTATAGCTCTATCAGGGGGCGGACATGTTTAGAATCGTTGCTCTGTATAGCTCTATCAGGGGGTGGACATGTTTAGAATCGTTGCTCTGTATAGCTCTATCAGGGGGCGGACATGTTTAGAATCGTTGCTCTGTATAGCTCTATCAGGGGGCGGACATGTTTAGAATCGTTGCTCTGTATAGCTCTATCCGGGGGCGGACATGTTGTTTAGAATGTTTGCTCTGTATAGCTCTATCAGGGGGCGGACATGTTTAGATCCGTTGCTCTGTATAGCTCTATCCGGGGGCGGACATGTTGTTTAGAATCGTTGCTCTGTATAGCTCTATCAGGGGGCGGACATGTTTAGAATCGTTGCTCTGTATAGCTCTATCCGGGGGCGGACATGTTGTTTAGAATCGTTGCTCTGTATAGCTCTATCAGGGGGCGGACATGTTTAGAATCGTTGCTCTGTATAGCTCTATCAGGGGGCAGACATGTTGTTTAGAATCTTTGCTCTGTATAGCTCTATCAGGGGGCAGACATGTTGTTTAGAATCTTTGCTCTGTATAGCTCTATCAGGGGTGGACATGTTGTTTAGAATCTTTGCTCTGTATAGCTCTATCAGGGGGAGGACATGTTGTTTAGAATCTTTGCTCTGTATAGCTCTATCAGGGGGCGGACATGTTGTTTAGAATCGTTGCTCTGTATAGCTCTATCAGGGGACAGACATGTTGTTTAGAATCTTTGCTCTGTATAGCTCTATCCGGGGGCGGACATGTTGTTTAGAATCTTTGCTCTGTATAGCTCTATCAGGGGGCGGACATGTTTAGAATCTTTGCTCTGTATAGCTCTATCAGGGGGCGGACATGTTGTTTAGAATCTTTGCTCTGTATAGCTCTATCCGGGGGCGGACATGTTGTTTAGAATCGTTGCTCTGTATAGCTCTATCAGTGGGCAGACATGTTTAGAATCGTTGCTCTGTATAGCTCTATCAGGGGGCGGACATGTTTAGAATCGTTGCTCTGTATAGCTCTATCAGGGCTCTTTAAACACATGTACAACATACAGACAATAATCCAGATGGCATTGCATGTTTTGTAGCCCAACCTGTGAGGTTTGCTTGCTTCTCTGCCAGGTATGAGCGCAGTGTGATGGGGATTATTCGGTTATCTTTGCAGGCCTGTGCATCAGTGAGCAGATTAGGGGAATTATCGACACAGAGCCTTGGAGATTTGCTCAGCAGCAGATGGCCGTTTTCCAGCCGTAGCATTTCTTGACCTGACTTATTTTCTTCTTCCCATCCACAAGTCTGTCTGTCAACGTGTACCTGCCTGGCACATTGGGGGGCGATGGCTGCCTACGGCCAGGAACCCACCGACCCGCTGCTGTATTTCATCCTACTGGATAGTAGTTTCCCATCGGGGTCACGCACCGTGGAGGTCGGGAGACTGTGCTGCATGAGCGAAGAGGATTATTTTCAGCAAGTGGCCAAGGACCACCTTGACAGCCTGAACGTCACCATGATCGAGGAGGCCAGCATGGCGAAGGTGGGCGTGAACGGACTGCAGCCGGTCCAGAGGAAGGAAGCGGCTATGCTTCTGGCCGTGCCCAATCTCGCCGAGCGAGTCAAGTGCATCCTAGAGAAAGGGCTCCTGGGGCAGGCTCTCCGAGCCGAGGCCGGGCAGCAGGTCATGGTGGAGCTTAATCACCGTCTGTACCCTGCAATGCTTCACTTCGTGGGCAATATTCTGGATGGCAGCTCCCTGCTCCCCGCTCTGTATTTTGGGGTAGAGTTGGAGGTGAGTAGGAAGTAAAATGATTTACAGGGGTTAAAGTCAAGTGTAGAATGAAAGAATGTATATAAAAGACATTATTCAGCCATCTTTACTCTGTATAGCTCTATCACGGGGCGGATACCTTGGGTGAGATGGAGGAATATCTGACCTAAACAACATGTCCGCCCTGATAGAACTATAGGGGGCAAAGAGGGTTAATGTATATAAGAACAGAAATGACTTATCATTGCTTCAGCAGTATGTGTACTCTATATTAGTATATATATATATATATTAGTATATCAGTAGGAAGTAAAGCCCAAATTAATAATTTAAAGGACAACAGTCAGCAATAAATGAATTTCTGTTTAATTGAAACACAGCATCAAGTGTAGGAATTTTAATTAGAAACACTTTAATGAATACAAATAACGCCCCTCATTGCTCTATCAGGGGGCAGACATACTGTGTCTGATAGAGCAATGCAGAGCAAAGAGGTATTGATAAGGTACTTTTATGAAAGCCTAGTCCAGCCCCTATTGGCTTACACCCCGCACACTAACCCCCCACACTAACATCCACGTAGAGAGTGCACAAAAATATGACCCAAATGATAAGCTACATGTGAATCTATACGGTTACAGGTTAGTGGTTACCTGGGGAGGCCTCTGTTTATACGGTTACAGGTTAGTGGTTACATGGGGAGGCCTCTGTTTATACAGTTACAGGTTAGCGGTTACCTGGGGAGGCCTCTGTTTATACGGTTACAGGTTAGCGGTTACCTGGGGATGCCTCTGTTTATACAGTTACAGGTTAGCGGTTACCTGGGGAGGCCTCTGTTTATACGGTTACAGGTTAGTGGTTACCTGGGGAGGCCTCTGTTTATACAGTTACAGGTTAGTGGTTACCTGGGGAGGCCTCTGTTTATACGGTTACAGGTTAGCGGTTACCTGGGGAGGCCTCTGTTTATACGGTTACAGGTTAGTGGTTACCTGGGGAGGCCTCTGTTTATACGGTTACAGGTTAGTGGTTACCTGGGGAGGCCTCTGTTTATACGGTTACAGGTTAGTGGTTACCTGGGGATGCCTCTGTTTATACGGTTACAGGTTAGCGGTTACCTGGGGAGGCCTCTGTTTATACGGTTACAGGTTGTTACCTGGGGAGGCCTCTGTTTATACGGTTACAGGTTAGTGGTTACCTGGGGAGGCCTCTGTTTATACGGTTACAGGTTAGCGGTTACCTGGGGAGGCCTCTGTTTATACGGTTACAGGTTAGTGGTTACCTGGGGAGGCCTCTGTTTATACGGTTACAGGTTAGTGGTTACCTGGGGAGGCCTCTGTTTATACGGTTACAGGTTAGTGGTTACCTGGGGAGGCCTCTGTTTATACAGTTACAGGTTAGCGGTTACCTGGGGATGCCTCTGTTTATACGGTTACAGGTTGTTACCTGGGGAGGCCTCTGTTTATACGGTTACAGGTTAGTGGTTACCTGGGGAGGCCTCTGTTTATACGGTTACAGGTTAGCGGTTACCTGGGGAGGCCTCTGTTTATACGGTTACAGGTTAGTGGTTACCTGGGGAGGCCTCTGTTTATACGGTTACAGGTTAGCGGTTACCTGGGGATGCCTCTGTTTATACGGTTACAGGTTAGCGGTTACCTGGGGAGGCCTCTGTTTATACAGTTACAGGTTAGCGGTTACCTGGGGAGGCCTCTGTTTATACAGTTACAGGTTAGCGGTTACCTGGGGAGGCCTCTGTTTATACGGTTACAGGTTAGCGGTTACCTGGGGAGGCCTCTGTTTATACGGTTACAGGTTAGCGGTTACCTGGGGAGGCCTCTGTTTATACGGTTACAGGTTAGCGGTTACCTGGGGAGGCCTCTGTTTATACGGTTACAGGTTAGCGGTTACCTGGGGAGGCCTCTGTTTATACGGTTACAGGTTAGCGGTTACCTGGGGAGGCCTCTGTTTATACAGTTACAGGTTAGCGGTTACCTGGGGAGGCCTCTGTTTATACGGTTACAGGTTAGCGGTTACCTGGGGAGGCCTCTGTTTATACGGTTACAGGTTAGCGGTTACCTGGGGAGGCCTCTGTTTATACGGTTACAGGTTAGCGGTTACCTGGGGAGGCCTCTGTTTATACGGTTACAGGTTAGCGGTTACCTGGGGAGGCCTCTGTTTATACGGTTACAGGTTAGCGGTTACCTGGGGATGCCTCTGTTTATACGGTTACAGGTTAGCGGTTACCTGGGGAGGCCTCTGTTTATACGGTTACAGGTTAGCGGTTACCTGGGGAGGCCTCTGTTTATACGGTTACAGGTTAGCGGTTACCTGGGGAGGCCTCTGTTTATACGGTTACAGGTTAGCGGTTACCTGGGGATGCCTCTGTTTATACGGTTACAGGTTAGCGGTTACCTGGGGAGGCCTCTGTTTATACGGTTACAGGTTAGCGGTTACCTGGGGAGGCCTCTGTTTATACAGTTACAGGTTAGCGGTTACCTGGGGAGGCCTCTGTTTATACAGTTACAGGTTAGTGGTTACCTGGGGAGGCCTCTGTTTATACGGTTACAGGTTAGCGGTTACATGGGGAGGCCTCTGTTTATACAGTTACAGGTTAGCGGTTACCTGGGGAGGCCTCTGTTTATACAGTTACAGGTTAGCGGTTACCTGGGGAGGCCTCTGTTTATACAGTTACAGGTTAGCGGTTACCTGGGGAGGCCTCTGTTTATACAGTTACAGGTTAGCGGTTACCTGGGGAGGCCTCTGTTTATACGGTTACAGGTTAGCGGTTACCTGGGGAGGCCTCTGTTTATACGGTTACAGGTTAGCGGTTACCTGGGGAGGCCTCTGTTTATACGGTTACAGGTTAGTGGTTACATGGGGAGGCCTCTGTTTATACGGTTACAGGTTAGTGGTTACCTGGGGAGGCCTCTGTTTATACAGTTACAGGTTGTTACCTGGGGAGGCCTCTGTTTATACGGTTACAGGTTAGCGGTTACCTGGGGAGGCCTCTGTTTATACGGTTACAGGTTAGTGGTTACCTGGGGAGGCCTCCGTTTATACGGTTACAGGTTAGCGGTTACCTGGGGAGGCCTCTGTTTATACGGTTACAGGTTAGCGGTTACCTGGGGAGGCCTCTGTTTATACGGTTACAGGTTAGTGGTTACCTGGGGAGGCCTCTGTTTATACAGTTACAGGTTAGTGGTTACCTGGGGAGGCCTCTGTTTATACAGTTACAGGTTAGCGGTTACCTGGGGATGCCTCTGTTTATACAGTTACAGGTTAGTGGTTACCTGGGGAGGCCTCTGTTTATACAGTTACAGGTTAGCGGTTACCTGGGGATGCCTCTGTTTATACGGTTACAGGTTAGCGGTTACCTGGGGAGGCCTCTGTTTATACGGTTACAGGTTAGCGGTTACCTGGGGATGCCTCTGTTTATACGGTTACAGGTTAGCGGTTACCTGGGGAGGCCTCTGTTTATACAGTTACAGGTTAGCGGTTACCTGGGGAGGCCTCTGTTTATACAGTTACAGGTTAGCGGTTACCTGGGGAGGCCTCTGTTTATACGGTTACAGGTTAGCGGTTACCTGGGGAGGCCTCTGTTTATACGGTTACAGGTTAGCGGTTACCTGGGGAGGCCTCTGTTTATACGGTTACAGGTTAGCGGTTACCTGGGGAGGCCTCTGTTTATACGGTTACAGGTTAGCGGTTACCTGGGGAGGCCTCTGTTTATACGGTTACAGGTTAGCGGTTACCTGGGGAGGCCTCTGTTTATACAGTTACAGGTTAGCGGTTACCTGGGGAGGCCTCTGTTTATACGGTTACAGGTTAGCGGTTACCTGGGGAGGCCTCTGTTTATACGGTTACAGGTTAGCGGTTACCTGGGGAGGCCTCTGTTTATACGGTTACAGGTTAGCGGTTACCTGGGGAGGCCTCTGTTTATACGGTTACAGGTTAGCGGTTACCTGGGGAGGCCTCTGTTTATACGGTTACAGGTTAGCGGTTACCTGGGGATGCCTCTGTTTATACGGTTACAGGTTAGCGGTTACCTGGGGAGGCCTCTGTTTATACGGTTACAGGTTAGCGGTTACCTGGGGAGGCCTCTGTTTATACGGTTACAGGTTAGCGGTTACCTGGGGAGGCCTCTGTTTATACGGTTACAGGTTAGCGGTTACCTGGGGATGCCTCTGTTTATACGGTTACAGGTTAGCGGTTACCTGGGGAGGCCTCTGTTTATACGGTTACAGGTTAGCGGTTACCTGGGGAGGCCTCTGTTTATACAGTTACAGGTTAGCGGTTACCTGGGGAGGCCTCTGTTTATACGGTTACAGGTTAGTGGTTACCTGGGGAGGCCTCTGTTTATACGGTTACAGGTTAGCGGTTACCTGGGGAGGCCTCTGTTTATACGGTTACAGGTTAGCGGTTACCTGGGGAGGCCTCTGTTTATACGGTTACAGGTTAGCGGTTACCTGGGGAGGCCTCTGTTTATACGGTTACAGGTTAGCGGTTACCTGGGGAGGCCTCTGTTTATACGGTTACAGGTTAGCGGTTACCTGGGGAGGCCTCTGTTTATACGGTTACAGGTTAGCGGTTACCTGGGGAGGCCTCTGTTTATACGGTTACAGGTTAGCGGTTACCTGGGGAGGCCTCTGTTTATACGGTTACAGGTTAGCGGTTACCTGGGGAGGCCTCTGTTTATACGGTTACAGGTTAGCGGTTACCTGGGGAGGCCTCTGTTTATACGGTTACAGGTTAGCGGTTACCTGGGGAGGCCTCTGTTTATACGGTTACAGGTTAGCGGTTACCTGGGGAGGCCTCTGTTTATACGGTTACAGGTTAGCGGTTACCTGGGGAGGCCTCTGTTTATACGGTTACAGGTTAGCGGTTACCTGGGGAGGCCTCTGTTTATACGGTTACAGGTTAGCGGTTACCTGGGGAGGCCTCTGTTTATACGGTTACAGGTTAGCGGTTACCTGGGGATGCCTCTGTTTATACGGTTACAGGTTAGCGGTTACCTGGGGAGGCCTCTGTTTATACGGTTACAGGTTAGCGGTTACCTGGGGAGGCCTCTGTTTATACGGTTACAGGTTAGTGGTTACCTGGGGAGGCCTCTGTTTATACGGTTACAGGTTAGCGGTTACCTGGGGAGGCCTCTGTTTATACGGTTACAGGTTAGCGGTTACCTGGGGAGGCCTCTGTTTATACGGTTACAGGTTAGCGGTTACCTGGGGAGGCCTCTGTTTATACGGTTACAGGTTAGCGGTTACCTGGGGAGGCCTCTGTTTATACGGTTACAGGTTAGCGGTTACCTGGGGAGGCCTCTGTTTATACAGTTACAGGTTAGTGGTTACCTGGGGAGGCCTCTGTTTATACGGTTACAGGTTAGTGGTTACCTGGGGAGGCCTCTGTTTATACGGTTACAGGTTAGCGGTTACATGGGGAGGCCTCTGTTTATACGGTTACAGGTTAGCGGTTACCTGGGGAGGCCTCTGTTTATACGGTTACAGGTTAGCGGTTACCTGGGGAGTCCTCTGTTTATACAGTTACAGGTTAGTGGTTACCTGGGGAGGCCTCTGTTTATACTGTTACAGGTTAGCGGTTACCTGGGGAGGCCTCTGTTTATACGGTTACAGGTTAGCGGTTACCTGGGGAGGCCTCTGTTTATACAGTTACAGGTTAGCGGTTACCTGGGGAGGCCTCTGTTTATACGGTTACAGGTTAGCGGTTACCTGGGGAGGCCTCTGTTTATACGGTTACAGGTTAGCGGTTACCTGGGGAGGCCTCTGTTTATACAGTTACAGGTTAGTGGTTACCTGGGGAGGCCTCTGTTTATACAGTTACAGGTTAGCGGTTACCTGGGGAGGCCTCTGTTTATACGGTTACAGGTTAGCGGTTACCTGGGGAGGCCTCTGTTTATACGGTTACAGGTTAGTGGTTACCTGGGGAGGCCTCTGTTTATACAGTTACAGGTTAGCGGTTACCTGGGGAGGCCTCTGTTTATACAGTTACAGGTTAGCGGTTACCTGGGGAGGCCTCTGTTTATACAGTTACAGGTTAGCGGTTACCTGGGGAGGCCTCTGTTTATACAGTTACAGGTTAGCGGTTACCTGGGGAGGCCTCTGTTTATACGGTTACAGGTTAGCGGTTACCTGGGGAGGCCTCTGTTTATACGGTTACAGGTTAGCGGTTACCTGGGGAGGCCTCTGTTTATACAGTTACAGGTTAGCGGTTACCTGGGGAGGCCTCTGTTTATACGGTTACAGGTTAGCGGTTACCTGGGGAGGCCTCTGTTTATACGGTTACAGGTTAGCGGTTACCTGGGGAGGCCTCTGTTTATACGGTTACAGGTTAGTGGTTACCTGGGGATGCCTCTGTTTATACGGTTACAGGTTAGCGGTTACCTGGGGAGGCCTCTGTTTATACGGTTACAGGTTAGCGGTTACCTGGGGAGGCCTCTGTTTATACAGTTACAGGTTAGCGGTTACCTGGGGAGGCCTCTGTTTATACGGTTACAGGTTGTTACCTGGGGAGGCCTCTGTTTATACAGTTACAGGTTAGTGGTTACCTGGGGAGGCCTCTGTTTATACGGTTACAGGTTAGCGGTTACCTGGGGAGGCCTCTGTTTATACGGTTACAGGTTAGCGGTTACCTGGGGAGGCCTCTGTTTATACGGTTACAGGTTAGCGGTTACCTGGGGAGGCCTCTGTTTATACAGTTACAGGTTAGTGGTTACCTGGGGAGGCCTCTGTTTATACGGTTACAGGTTAGCGGTTACCTGGGGAGGCCTCTGTTTATACGGTTACAGGTTAGTGGTTACCTGGGGAGGCCTCTGTTTATACGGTTACAGGTTAGTGGTTACCTGGGGAGGCCTCTGTTTATACAGTTACAGGTTAGTGGTTACCTGGGGATGCCTCTGTTTATACAGTTACAGGTTAGTGGTTACCTGGGGAGGCCTCTGTTTATACAGTTACAGGTTAGTGGTTACCTGGGGAGGCCTCTGTTTATACTGTTACAGGTTAGCGGTTACCTGGGGAGGCCTCTGTTTATACAGTTACAGGTTAGTGGTTACCTGGGGAGGCCTCTGTTTATACGGTTACAGGTTAGCGGTTACCTGGGGAGGCCTCTGTTTATACAGTTACAGGTTAGCGGTTACCTGGGGAGGCCTCTGTTTATACAGTTACAGGTTAGTGGTTACCTGGGGATGCCTCTGTTTATACGGTTACAGGTTAGTGGTTACCTGGGGAGGCCTCTGTTTATACGGTTACAGGTTAGTGGTTACCTGGGGAGGCCTCTGTTTATACAGTTACAGGTTAGCGGTTACCTGGGGAGGCCTCTGTTTATACAGTTACAGGTTAGCGGTTACCTGGGGAGGCCTCTGTTTATACGGTTACAGGTTAGCGGTTACCTGGGGAGGCCTCTGTTTATACGGTTACAGGTTAGCGGTTACCTGGGGAGGCCTCTGTTTATACGGTTACAGGTTAGCGGTTACCTGGGGAGGCCTCTGTTTATACGGTTACAGGTTAGTGGTTACCTGGGGAGGCCTCTGTTTATACAGTTACAGGTTAGTGGTTACCTGGGGAGGCCTCTGTTTATACAGTTACAGGTTAGTGGTTACCTGGGGAGGCCTCTGTTTATACAGTTACAGGTTAGTGGTTACCTGGGGAGGCCTCTGTTTATACAGTTACAGGTTAGTGGTTACCTGGGGAGGCCTCTGTTTATACGGTTACAGGTTAGCGGTTACCTGGGGAGGCCTCTGTTTATACAGTTACAGGTTAGTGGTTACCTGGGGAGGCCTCTGTTTATACGGTTACAGGTTAGTGGTTACCTGGGGATGCCTCTGTTTATACAGTTACAGGTTAGTGGTTACCTGGGGATGCCTCTGTATTACAAAAAAACAAAAACTGTCTGCGCTTCTCACCCTAATAAAGCTGGCAACAAATATATAAACATAATATAAATGAGAGGTTTTGGTTCTATGAATTGGCCAAAGCATAATTAATCTCACCCACCACGTCAAGGCTCACGGTCAGTTGGGTGAGAACCTCACCTACCATATAGTGGGCACACAAAGCAGTCTATACTGCTACCAAAGTCAATCACTCTGTATTTGCAGCTGACGCCTGTTTGCTAAGCATCATTTTATACATTCATATTATTTGAGCCTGGGACTAGCTTATCGCACCGACATTATTCTTTTCACTAATTTGTATTAAGCTATATAAGTCTTAATTCTAAGTTTAGCAGCCCCCCTCCCCTGGAGACTGAATTATTTATATAATACCGATTGTTTGACATAACTTGGAGTGTGTTTTATGTAAAGTAATTTATTGTAATATTTTGTAGTCCTTCGTGTTCATACACTAGATGCATGTGTCTCTGTGTGTCTTTTCATGATGTTATTTGGTTCACGCTGATTTTTGGGTGTGCTCCTATATACAATCACCTGTGCGTGGGGATTTATAAGGGAGTTTCTTTGCTGGGAGTAATTTAACCTATGAATAAGTGTGATGTGACATGAAACGCGTAGGCCCGTTTGCTTTATTACTGGGATCAGTTTTCACTGGCCGCTGTATTTGTGCCCGAATTATTGCTGTCATTTTTTATTTCTTTTTTTCGTTTATATATATATATATTATTTATTTTTTTGACTCATGAATAATATTCAGTTTTCTATATTAAGATTCCTTTTTTTGGATAATGGGTGGGCTCAGGAACCCGGCCTCCCACCTAGCAGCGGATACTTCACCTCCCGTTAAGTCCACACTAGATTCTGCTTTGAGTTGCTGCTCTATCGGTCACATATATATATATATTAGTATAGGATGTTGGTATTTGTCGATCTTCTGCAGGAGATCCCCCCCCCCCCGTCCGATCGAGCGCACTGCAGACTTGTTCTCAGTCTCTCAAGAAGCTGCTTTTAAAGGAAATTCTTATAGATATTAATCTTGTTCATAATAATCTATACCAGTGAGGTGTGAGAACATGTCCTCTTAGCGCTCCCACCATTACTGTACTTTATGTATACGTTTTGGTGCTGGCGTAGCCGCCCATATAGTCCCACCGAGAGGAAATCTCTTATTATATATCTATGTCTTTAGAAGACCAGACCCCGCGAGCAGTCGGATATTTTCTTGATAACCTTTGAGGGGGGTTTTTCCCTGTCGATGTGTGACGCTCTCTTCGCTGGCGTTGTCTGTCTGACCTTCGAAATGGTATTTATTTCATATCAATTCTCGCGTCTTTCTGAACGCCTGATACAAACCCCACTTCTCTTCCCTGTTTTAACATTTACATTTTATAATTTATTGTGAAATATTCCGCCGGATTTATGGAATCGAGAAAAGAATTTCAAACTTGAGACCAGAGTAGCCGAGTCGGACTAATTTTTTTTCTCTGCGTCTTTGGACTTAACTGAATTTCCCTTCTCAATTCCCTGCAATTCTCTCAGTCATGAATAAAGCTCAATGTTATTGGTAAGATTGACTGAAGTCATTTTGAGTCCAGCACAGTCATATTAACCCACAAACCTCCCAGTTCTCTTTCTGGGCTTCCCCTTCTCTATTCCTTGAAAAGGACGCAATATATCAGCAGGTATATTCAGTGTGTCTGTGGCATCTCCTGGTTATCTAAATGGACTTTATTTTTAAAGGACTGTAGCAAAGAAATAACATCTGTTTGAATTGAAAGATGGCATCAAGCGTAGGTATTTTATATAGAAATGATTTAATGAAAGAATACAGAAAAAGTAACGTATTGAGCCATCTTTACCCCATATAGCTCTACCAGGAGGCATACATGTTGGTTAGAATCTTTACCCCATATAGTTCTCTCAGGGGGCAGACATGTTGGTTAGAATCTTTACTCCATATAGTTCTCTCAGGGGGCAGACATGTTGGTTAGAATCTTTACCCCATATCGCTCTCCCAGGAGGCAGACATGTTGTTTAGAATCTTGGGTCAGATCTTTCTGGTGAAGCTCTGACCCAAGATTCTAACCAACATGTCTGCCCCCTGAGAGAACTATATGGAGTAAGGATTCTAAACAACATGTCTGCCCCCTGAGAGAACTATATGGAGTAAAGATTCTAACCAACATGTCTGCCCCCTGAGAGAACGATATGGAGTAAAGATTCTAACCAACATGTCTGCTCCCTGAGAGAACGATATGGAGTAAAGATTCTAACCAACATGTCTGCCCCCTGAGAGAACGATATGGAGTAAAGATTCTAACCAACATGTCTGGCCCCTGAGAGAACTATATGGAGTAAAGATTCTAACCAACATGTCTGCCCCCTGAGAGAACGATATGGAGTAAAGATTCTAACCAACATGTCTGCCCCCTGAGAGAACTATATGGAGTAAAGATTCTAACCAACATGTCCGCCCCCTGAGAGAACGATATGGAGTAAAGATTCTAACCAACATGTCTGCCCCCTGAGAGAACTATATGGAGTAAAGATTCTAACCAACATGTCTGGCCCCTGAGAGAACGATATGGAGTGAAGATTCTAACCAACATGTCTGCCCCCTGAGAGAACAATATGGAGTAAAGATTCTAACCAACATGTCTGCCCCCTGAGAGAACGATGTGGAGTAAAGATTCTAACCAACATGTCTGCCCCCTGAGAGAACAATATGGAGTAAAGATTCTAACCAACATGTCTGCCCCCTGAGAGAACGATGTGGAGTAAAGATTCTAACCAACATGTCTGCCCCCTGAGAGAACGATATGGAGTAAAGATTCTAACCAACATGTCTGCCCCCTGAGAGAACAATATGGAGTAAATATTCTAACCAACATGTCTGCCCCCTGAGAGAACTATATGGAGTAAAGATTCTAACCAACATGTCTGCCCCCTGAGAGAACGATATGGAGTAAAGATTCTAACCAACATGTCTGCCCCCTGAGAGAACGATATGGAGTAAAGATTCTAACCAACATGTCTGCCCCCTGAGAGAACGATATGGAGTAAAGATTCTAACCAACATGTCTGGCCCCTGAGAGAACTATATGGAGTAAAGATTCTAACCAACATGTCTGCCCCCTGAGAGAATGATATGGAGTAAAGATTCTAACCAACATGTCTGCCCCCTGAGAGAACAATATGGAGTAAAGATTCTAACCAACATGTCTGCCCCCTGAGAGAACGATGTGGAGTAAAGATTCTAACCAACATGTCTGCCCCGTGAGAGAACAATATGGAGTAAAGATTCTAACCAACATGTCTGCCCCCTGAGAGAACAATATGGAGTAAAGATTCTAACCAACATGTCTGCCCCCTGAGAGAACGATATGGAGTAAAGATTCTAACCAACATGTCTGCCCCCTGAGAGAACTATATGGAGTAAAGATTCTAACCAACATGTCTGCCCCCTGAGAGAACGATATGGAGTAAAGATTCTAACCAACATGTCTGCCCCCTGAGAGAACGATATGGAGTGAAGAATGCTTAATAGGGAACTTTATTTGTATAATTTCATTAAAGAATTTCTTTATAAATCATCTACACTTGATACAATCTTTCAATTAAACATAAATTCATGTTTTGCTACACTTATCCTTTAAAACACTTTTGGTTTTAATCTATGCCTTTGCTGTAATTCAGCTAACACAATGTATTATACTCTGCCCATTATAAACAAGGTTTTTTTTTGGCCCCCACAGTTCTTTTCCTCCATTGCCCAACTGTTCCTGGGTTTGTAGGGTTTGGTCAGCATTTTGTCTTTAAGTCATGCGTCATCCTATATACATGTTCTAGTCGTCACATAATGACACACGGCTAAAACTGCTCCATATATTTCTATTTATAAAACTATACTGCAGGCAGATATTCGGATACCCATGTATTACTCCCCCCCCCCCCCCCCCCCCGCGGCTCTTCTTCCTCTCTAACATGTCGCTCGTCCCTTCGCAGGGTGAAGGAGAAGGACTGGGGGACAATGACGGTACATATAAGGGGGTGACTTTCTTCAAGTGCAAGAAAAACAGCGGCCTCTTCGTCCCGTTCAACAAGATCCTGTTCTCAGGAGCCCACCACCCCAGCGACACAGGGACGACATCCTGTGAGATCGATCAAATGAACTCCGTGAAGCCCGGAGAAAAAGTGGGCTACTACGTAGACGATGCCCTGAAACAAGGCATCGCTATTGTGACCAGTAACCAGATGATCGACGGCTTTGTAGAAGTATTACCGGTAAGAAAACAATTCCCCAATCTGGATAGTTTTTTTTTCAACCCTTATATATTTATTTCTTAATATAATAGTTATTTAAAGTGTCAATATGGGATGATCTTGATAACACACATACACAGTAATCCCACCTCCCCATATACTCATTATGTGGACCGACCATCCCACACGTAAGAGAGAGACCGAGAGGGACGAGGAATCCCCCCTAAACGTCCATGAAACAAGTGTCCAACACTCCCAATATAATCCTCTATAGGTGTCCCATCATCAAGAACATATTCCCCCTCCATCTCCCACTGGAAAAATGTGTTTTATAAGGTGTGGTGTGTCTGGCTTATGACATCTCTGGGGGCCTGATATGTTAATGAATTCCCCATTAAAAAAATAATAATATAATTTACATATCACGTGAGGTCATAACCAGGAGACGCCACAGACACATTGAATACATTCTTTGTACTCTCCCCCAGTGTGAGCAATGCTGATCTATTGTGTCCATTTCAAGGAATAGAGAAGGGGAAGCCCAGAAAGAGAACTGGGAGGTTTGTGGGTTAATATGACTGTGCTGGACTCATAATGACTTCAGTCCCTCTTACCGGTATTATAGAGATTTACTTGCTGTTTCTCTAGGAAGACGGATCTGCAGAGGGGCTACTGAGGGTCCCTCTAGACGCCGTTGTGAAGGAGGAAACTCTCTGTAAAGGTAGGGGGTCCCGGATTGGATCAGTTTGTTATATTATGACACATTCATTTAAAAACTGGCGTTCTCTTAGACTTGAATTCTACCACATGTGGGCTTGTGTTATATTTACTTGGGCACAGTGGGCTCATTGCATCGTTTGGATCCGTGGAACACTGGCACAGTCAGTTTATCTGATGGGCTGCTGTCATTTGGAATACAAACTTATAAGGTTTTCCTGGACTTGGTTTGTAAGAGTGTCTCTGTCTCTGTTCCAGGTGATTTGGGGCAGAATGGTGAGGATTTTGACCCAGGAGCCCTGGAAGTGAACTCCATGGTCCAGATCCAGCTCGGAATGCAAGACCTGGCATATGGGATAATCCACTGGATGGGAAATCTCCCACAAAAGGACGGCACCATGGTGGGGGTAGAACTGGTGAGTAGTAATCCTGACGTTTCCCTACTTTCCCTGTGATATTCCTATTATAACTAATATTTCCTTATGGATATATTGGGGCAGAAGGGGGGGGGGGGGATATTTTGCTCCCCTTTGCCCTGGGGTAGGAGTCCCCTGCCCTAGTTGTCTATATTTAAAATATAATTAGTAGTATATAGGCACATAAAGATGTCAAACTATTTTTGACAGGGGCCCCACCCCTTTTGTGTAAACCACGCCCCCTGCGCATCATGACTTATTGGCCGCCATTTTATGGACACTACGGGTATTTTAGCCCCCATTTTAATAATTCCACGCCCCCATGGCGTAATATAACCGCGCCCCCTGTAAACCACGCCACCGGCAATAACCCCTACGGTTATAAGTGAAACTACAACTTGTTATGTAACTGCGGACAAGTTAAGACATGTCTTAAAGCCCTGGAGGGGGGGGGGGGGGGGGTGTTGTCCAGACAAGCCCTAAGACATAGACTTATTAATGGCGGACATATTAAGACATGTCTTAAAGCCCTGGAGTTGCCCCGACATATCCTAAGACCTAGACATATTAATGATTAGCCCCGTATACTGGTACCCTATGGTTATAAGGGGTATTACAACATATTATGTGAAGGGCAGACAAGTCGGGCCAGGTCCTAAAGTATCCAAAAAGTCTTCTCGGCATATTTACATATGTGTCTTTATTAAAGACTAGACTAAAATAAGACAGTGACAAAGTGTATCATAGAAAAGATTTTTATTAGAAAAAAATGACAAAACAATAGAAATGTCATAGTCCAAACAATAAACAAACAATGCTGTATTCCGAGGGTATATACAATAGAATCAAACCATACTCAGCAAAGGGTATATACACAGACAGTGTTGTATTCCGAGGGTATATACACAGACAGTGTTGTATACCGAGGGTATATACACAGACAGTGTTGTATACCGAGGGTATATACACAGACAGTGTTGTATTCCGAGGGTATATACACAGACAGTGTTGTATTCCGAGGGTATATACACAGACAGTGTTGTATTCCGAGGGTATATACACAGACAGTGTTGTATTCCGAGGGTATATACACAGACAGTGTTGTATTCCGAGGATATATACAATAGAATCAAACAATACACAGCAAAGGGTATATACACAGACATCGTTATTTACAGAATAAATACAGATTATAAATTCAGCCATCCAGCAGGAGGCATCAATGTACGTTAATCCCGGGGAGCTAAAAGGCACATTTTGTATTGTGTGTCTTTTTATAATTAAGTGGGGTGTTACGGCCGGCGTTGTTCTGTCAAGATGCTCAATTTTCAGTTGCTCCAAATAGTCTGTATTTGAAGTGTTACCCACAACTGTAGAAGGTATATTCAGGTCGGCCATAGCCTTAAGGAAAGTCTCCCAACCCAGAGGTAGTTTATGCATTGTAATGCGGTGACTCTGGTTAACACCACGTACAAGATTCTTAAACGGTACTCTCCGGGGGTTGTAGACCTTAAATCTACCAACAGAGAGCCATAAGGTTTGTGGGTGGCCTTTTCAAAAGCATCTAAAAAAAACCTGTTCTTTACCAGGGTACATTTGGCCGGCCAGAGTGGTGATCTGTAGCTTATCTCTTGGGTTCTTAAAAAGCACCATATATTTCGTGTTTAAAGCTATAGTGGGACTTGTTTTTACCTTGGCAGAACACGTTTTGCACCAGATACATGATACTCAGATTTCTGTGATGCACATACTTGGTGAATGCTTTCTCAATCTCCGAGCTCTCACTGGCAGCACCCATTAAGTCATCAACAATAGTCAAATTTACTCTGTTAGAAGGGAACAAATCATCATCATTAAATGTCAGGGGTAAACCTTCTATAAAACGAATATTTGGGATGGTGCACAATAAGTCATCATAAAGCACTTGCCAGCAGGCATAAAACCAAACAATGTTACCAGGGTTGTGCGACAATAAAGCGTGAGCATTCTGTAAAACCCGTTTAACAAAAAAACTTTTCCCAGAGGAGTTCGAGGGGCCGGCTAATATACATGAAGAAGGATGCTGTAAACGAGTATCCATGGTAAATAATCAGTAGCCAAAAGGGAGGGTGGTGAAGTTGTTGACCAAATATATTTTAGTATATACACACACTTCTGTGTTTTTTGCAGCGGTCGCGTCTCTATTATACCAACAAGGCTTATTTCTGACTATGGATGACTGAAGTACAACAATACTTTTCTGTTCTTCAGGATGCAAGGGATAGTCCAAAACCAGGTCTTTTAAACTGTCAGAGTTAATGAGTTGCACTGTGCTGGCCTGTAGCGTTAGGACTTTCACCTTTAGAGATGTTTTACCCGTCGAGAGTTTGTAACCATAAGTCTTGGGCCCTGCGGATACAAACTCTGTAATGTGTGTGTCACTGGGTATTTCACTAGTCGGGTCACCCAGATAGTCCCCTAGAGGTGGATTCCAGTCACCTGCTTTACTGACAAAAATAACAGAGTCAGTGTCGTGGTAGAGGCACAAGCAATAAAGATTGGTATTGCGTGACAATCCTGTGCGTACTTCCAACTGACCATGGCTGTTTCATCATTAATGAATGACAAAGAAGACACATCATATTGTGGTAAGAATGCATAGCCAAAAAGCTCATCAGGATCAGAAACTGGTGTTTTGCAAATTAGGTTTCTGTCCGAATTTACCCCATAATGAGTTTAGAAATAATTGAGCAATTTGTCTTTTTGCAGGGTTTACTTCTATTTGCTGCGGCCTTAACAACACCCGTTCTTTAGCGTGAAACGTTTTCAGCGTTCAGCTCGTCCCTACAACGCCTAATAGAGAACTATCCAGTCTTCGTTGAACACAATCACTAGGTCCTATATCAGGCATCATTCTGCTTAAAAGCTCCTGAATAGCTGTATGTACCGCCTGGATGGCAGCGGGGAATGCAAAACCGAAAGTGTTCATAATACTCAACAGCGTTAAAATTTGATAAGCTCTCTGCGTCGTTGCTCAATAAGTTCTAAAAATACATGAGGTTCTATGGCTTCATTACCCGGGGCATCAAGAGCCACATCGGGTGACTGAAGTTCAAGTGGTACCTAGGAATCACTAATATTCTCAGGCCTAGGTGGCCTTTGTGGTGCCTGTGGTGATTGTTCTATAGGCAAGGAATATATTTCGTGATCGTATGGGTGTTGTGTCATGCGCATACCAGGAGTGTCTACGCCATTTTCAGAAGGAAGTATCACAGTCTTTAAATAATTGTCCCCACCATAAGGTATTCTACGCCGATGTCTAGATACAGCCGCACGTGATAAACCGTTCAATGTTTTTACAGCCCGTTTTACAATACAAGCTCGCCGCTTAGCTATAAGCCTTTGTCTACCCCATGTTCGTGTACAAGATAAGCGACGTCCCACCGCGTCTAGACGAGTAGTCTTCAACAATTCTAGTATGTCCCGAATGTCTTCGCTAGCCTGGTCAATTCTTTCTAAACGGTCCAGAAAAGCAGGTTGTCTAGCATCGTCTTCCGTCACACTACGAAATGTTATTGTCTCCTCAAACACAGAGTCTGTGAATGTTCTTAAAGACACCCACACAGGTAACTCCTTATAAAACCACAGTAATAAATCACATGCGTTATCAGGTGGTGGTGTGGTGTTAGCTGTATCACCACTTGTATTCAAAGGCTCAGTAGATGATAACAGTGCCTGAATATTTATAAATGTTTGTCGGGCGGCATAAAGCTGTACACCGAGAGTTTGGCTGTCTTTTAGTTGAATTTCAACATGTATTATTTTGAATATAGTAGTGATTGTCTCCTGAATAAGAATATTGGCCTCTAACCATAATGGCAAGACTTGCAAGATCCACCGTGAACGTTGTCTAGCATTAAGCCATGACGTGTCTTTCATATAGGTTTCCCTTAGGACCTGTAAAGTAGTTCTACGCTTTTTTGGAGGCGGTTGTGTTTGTGCATTTACGGGTTCATGGGTCCGCTTCACAGATATTTGTGACGCTACATTGACCTGTCGACACCCTGATACATTAGTTGGTGTTATGCGCGCTGGCTTACCCCGTTCAGTCGGGGCTTTTGCGACTGTTGCTGCCGTTTGTGGAGTAGGAGCTGCTGCTGCGTCAGAGTTAAATGGACAATTTCGGACAGAACCCACTGCGGATGTCGATGGTTGTTTGTCTTTGCATATGTGGTTACACTGGTTCAGAGCCTCTCTAGTAGAATGTCTTTGGGTTATAGACAACGTTGATACTGTGTATAAATTGAAGAGGAATATTTTTAATACTATCCGCATACACCGTTATTAACAGGTTTCAGTGCATACAGAGTAAATATATATATATATATATATATATATAAGTAATAAATAAAATAATCAATCTTCGTGGGTACTCACCAGGTTTTAATTTTTGTGTTGTGTGTTCCTTCGGCTCTCTCGTATTAGCGCCTGCTGTATGATAATATTGCTCAGCACCCGGTATGTTGCCGTTTTCTTTACATGCGTTAGAAACCGGCGATTTTATGTTCCTTGTTATGGTTGATTCTAAAATAAAAAAGACATGTATTTATCACCGCCATAAACCCACCGTGTTGGTACAGCAATGCGTATATAACTACCTGTATACGTTGTAATACACACCTGAGTATAATGCCCGTTGCCCTTGTCTATTACCCAAGCGTTCAGACAAACCGGTATTAAAAGGTCCTAAATAAAATAAAAGAAAACGACTAACTGTTAGACTATTATACGACTAAAAACCATAATGCCCGTTGATCATTTTTTTTTTTTTTAACTGTGACATGGATATTTATAACCTTTTATGGTTCCTGTGTAGCGGCTCTGCAACACGTCTTCAGTCGACTGCTGACGGCTGAGCTTCTGAAATATAATAAAGTATTTGAGGTCTTATAGCCATGAACAACTATAGAGTACTGTTTTACAATTAGCGACCCCTAACGGCCTTGTGACAAAACGGGCCGTGTAAAATGTTTAACGCTGTAGCACAGTAGTTTCTTTTTAAATATTATGTTTTATCAAAAACGGCACGGGCGTCCAACGTGCGGCCCGTGGGCCAAATGCGGCCTGCCCGCCAGAGAGGTGCGGCCCGCCTGAGAGTGGCAGCGGTAGCCGCACCTCTCACCCGCTCCAGCAAAGTGCGCACCAGGATGTCACCGA